>JANSTT010019154.1:73199-118321 GCA_026745375.1 Platyura marginata | reverse complement strand
TTAAAGTCAACACACCAGAGAAAAACTTTGTCTGGTTTCAACCCCAGTCGGACTTGAACCCGGGACCTCCCGCTCCATACTCGTATATGAAAATATAAAAGGGAAGAATACTTATTGTGATTTCCAATCTAATGGATAACACTTGAATTATCTTCTACGACAATTTTTTTTTTCGTAAACTTTCTATCTACATACTAGGAAAGCATTTTTAGTTTACTATCATAAATCAAGTAATAATGACGAACCTGTTCTAATATGTTTCAATTTAAATGCTCTCGATATGATTTTTTTTCTGACACTCCATTAACACTATGCACTTCACACGAATGGAGAAAATTGTACACTAATTTAAACATATCAAAATTGAAAACTTAAAAATTTCATTTTTCGTCGGGATGTTTCTTCTTTTTTTTGTATTCGCGACTTTTAATCTTTTTTATTGACAAATAAATGTTTGGAACGTCTAATTTGTTCATCATTTATTGAATGCCAGTTAAAATTTCATGCAATAGAATGTACGCAAACTATAAAATGTTGGAAAACACTGTTCTAACTATACAATATTATGTAGATATCTATTTGCCTATATATTGCAAGCTTAATGAACAACAATAAATTAAATTTGTAGTCGAAACAATAAAATGTAATTGTTTATGGTTTCACCCCGCATATCAACATGAAAATGAAATACAATCATAATTTATTATGAGTGAATGAAATTTACGTACCTGTGTACATAATTATTATGACCACCATTTTGTATAGTAAAAAAAACAATTTGTATCCTTTTATCTTTTATATTCGAAGTAATTAATTATTTATTATAGTAGAACGTGATGGTTCTTTTGGTGTTACATACTCTAATCTTAACCCTTTCTATATATTGTTCCATCGAAGGCATATTTGGCAACAAAAATTTTAGTAACATGTGACAAAAAGTAGATGTCCTTTATAAGGAACACCGATAGTAATCGGGTTAAATCATCTAACAAAATATTTCGAATAATACATAGATTGATCGGTCGAACACTTCTTCACCAAGTCATTAAACTCTCTTTATATTCGCACCAGTAAGGAAGAAATAATTGGCTACGCCGATTACTGATTATGAGTACTTATTTATTATCTACGATTTCGTCCTTATCTATATTTTCTGTACAACAAATAAATATTAAGTTTTATTTTCAGTGATTTCCCAAATATTTACTATAGAACATAGAAACCGTACGAAAATGGCTAAAAAGTCGAAAGAAAAATAAAGTTTCAGTTCGGAAAATTTATTATAAATACTTATACATAAATACATACAATAAATATTATAAATACTTATGTATATAGATTCGTACATTCCTCACCTTTCTTTCGTGAATAATCTTAATGGTAAATTCAACTCGTGTGAAATTGAACTCGTGCGAAATTCATGATAGGAACCCATTTTTGATTAAATTAAGTCATTGCTACTCTTAATAATAATAAATATAATTTCTTAACTTAGAAACGTAAGACTAACCTGAATTTACTTAAGATATACATAATTTAATTATATTTGTGCAATTGAAATAAAACAAAATTGATTAAGTGAGATATTCTTTATGTTTTTAGTACATTAATATATTTATAAAAGTTAACCTTTTAATGGTACTATTTGGATCTTAAAGGGTAAACATGAAAAATTAAGAAAAGAATTTAAAATTAAATTCTAACAATGGTGAGTAGCTTTTATAAAATTTCTAGTTAACGCTTTCATGCTCAAAATTTATGGACCTTAACTTTTTCCAAAAAATTTATTTTGAAAAAAATGCTGCAAATTTAAAATAATTTAAAATTTTGTAACTTTTTAAATAACGGCCGAAAAAACGGTCAAGATGTTCAGTTCAGTTAAATTTTTTTTCCATTTTTTTCCATCAAAATGACGTAAGTTTTTTTTAAAATAGTCTCATGATGATGGGATCAATAATTTTCAGGCTACGCCACTTATATTTATAAAATAAAATAAAACTAAATACACTTGTTCCCAAATTTGAATTTTCCGTCAAAAATTTAATTTAAACAACATTGCAGATTTTCCTAGCAAATGCAGATTTTTGACAACAAAAATACAGATTTTCAAAGTCAAATGGTTGGCAACACTGAGTTGAAATTGAAGTCTGTCAAAAAGTCATTTTTCATCTGTCAATTGTTTATTCATTTTATTTTACTTTGAAAAATAATTCGGTTTGTTTTAAGTTTGTTTGTGAAAAAAAAAAATTTAAATGGATAGCATTTTTTTGGGAATGGACAGTAGCAGCGATGAAGATGTTGAAGTCAGAATAGAACGTAAAATTCTAAGAAATCAATTTTCCCCATACGAAATGAGTGATGAAAGGTAAGTTTTCATTATTAATTTTTTTCCGTTCTTGTTTATTTATAGTTTATTTTATTATTTAATAGATTTAAAAGTTTATTTCGCATTTCGAAAGAGGCGTTTAAAGAAATAATTGATATGACTGAAGGGAAATTTAAGTCTAGCATCAGGAGCACGCGAATTTCTCCAGAATCAAAATTGACTACAACTCTTCGTTTTTTGGCACAGGGAAGTTATCAACTAAATGTTGGGGAAGATTACTTTGTTGGTATGGCACAATCTACAGTGTCTGCTGCCATTGAAGAAACTCTTTTAGTTTTAGAGGATTTCCTTTGCACAAAGTATATTAATATACAAATGAGCGAAGAAGAAAAGTTGCAGTCCAAGCAATTTTTTTACAGAGAGACTGGTATTCCTGGTGTAATTGGCGCTATAGATGGGAGCCACATTAATATTATAAGGCCAAAAATAAATGAACATCTATTTTACAATAGAAAGGGAACACATAGCATCAACGCCATGGTTGTAAGTTTTCTAAAAACATAAATATTAAACAATTTTACAAATAATTATATTATAGATATGCGATTATTTGATGCGAATAAGATGTATCAATGCAGCGTACGGAGGAGCTTCGCATAATTCGGCAGTATGGGCCATAAGTGACGAAAGGAGCTTTTTAGAAAATGCTTACGTAAATGGTGATAAGAATTCATGGCTACTTGGTAAGAGCTTTAACTTTATTGTGCTGGAAGTTACTGAAATATTTAAATTTAGGTGATTCTGGATATCCACTGGAACCATGGTTGATAACGCCCTATAGAATGCCCTCCGAGGAAAGTGCAGAGACGTATTTCAACCAACAGCACTCTAAAGCACGCAATATAATCGAACGGGTATTTGGCATTCTTAAAGGACGATTTAGGTGCTTATTGTCTGCTCGCCAACTACACTACACTCCATGTAAAGTAGCAAGAATAGTTAACGTTTGTTGTGCACTACACAATTTGTGCATCAAATATAATATACCACTTGAGGAACAAGATATTATTTTAGATGAGGAAGTCAACCTTAACATTATTGAAGGTAATAATGGACCAGCCAAAAACAACAGAGCCAAAAAAATTCGAGATGGCATCAAAAATAGTTTACAAAGAAATTAAAAATGTTTACACATACAATATACATACATATATCATTAAAAAAAAAAATATTCTTTTATTCTAATTCTAATATTTTCCGAAAGTATTTACCAATATCTCGGAACCCAGTATGGATAAATAAAATCGGCTATATGGACGTAAAAGATCCCATCTCCACAATTTTATAGCGGTTTAAATTTAGGGCAAATACAGTGTTTTTCATCGTTTACCTTCCAGGTGATACAAATTAAAAAGTTTTCAAGATATTTTGAATCTGTTCATTGCAAATGAAAGAAGGATCAATTGTCTGCAAAATTTCATTAAGATCACTCAATTAAGCTCTGAGAAATAATAAAACTGCCAAAAACTAACATTCTAAAAAATCGGAATTTGAAAAGAAGGTAAAACTTAAAACATTGTTGTGAAGCCAATTCTTTCGCGATTTTTATGCACTTCTCTGGTATGTTTGTTCACAGAACAAATAATATATATTATTTGTTCTGTAGTTTGTGTTAAATGTGTACAATGGGAAAAAGTTTTACCCTAAAATGCTCTATTTTTAAAACAAAAATTTTCATTTTTTCTCAAAAATTACAGAATTATTTTCGAAAAAAACGCTCAACCGTTTCTTTTGGTTGAACATTTTTAGCTGGAGCGCCAAATTTTTTTACACTTAACTCCTCAACTGAATCTAAAAGTGTGTGACCACATATCATCCACCTTCTGTTCAATGGGAGTGAGTAATATAGTTTTATTGCGCCCACATCTAGTTCCTTTGGAATGTTTGATATTTTGACGAAGTTTTTTTTTTAATATTTTGTTTTAAATCTGCCCACAGTTACAGTTACACCCACAGATCTTACTTTAAGGAGTATACTGAATAATCAGATCAATGACGGACAGACGATGGCGCTAAAATGAAAACTGAAATTAAAGTTCTGACTTGACGCCATTTTTAATTAAATGAAAGATCAGAAACTAATGAAGCTTAGTCTAATTTAAAGGATATTTAATTTACAGATAAAATAAGCTTATTGTGTAATAAAAATTCATTGGGTGCTTTAAAAGTACTACCGTAAAATTTAGTAGGGCTCTAGTTCCGTTATAAAGCCTCACCTAGAAAATATAGTAGCCAGAATGTTTACTTCTTGCATTGCACCCACCACTCTAACACCATGTTTTCTATGGCACACTTTTCGAATTTTCCTGTATGTGTTTCAAAAATTCTTTGAAAATAACTGTATTTGACTGCAAAATGTCCAAGAACTATATCTACACACATATACTTTAATATACCTTCCCCCCTCCCCAACGGTCTTATATATAGGACTTTTAAAAAGTTTTATTTTTGCTACACTATATTTTAAAAGTTTTGTTTTTTATTTAATTTTCATCTTTAAAAGATAAGACGACAACTAAGTGTTATGTATATTTATTTCACTAAATCTTGCTACAAAACGCGTTATCAAATCAAAAAATCTTTGCCACTAAATTTGCCTTAGGCATATTATTGTTGTTGTAATCAACTCAACTCAAATACAAAATTTATCCGCGCCAAATTAAATGAATCGTTCTTTCTACGAATTCGCTTTGTGCAACGGGGGTTCAAAATGTGCAATAAAATTCTTTAAAGAGTTAATAGGCTCATTGCACAAATGCACATGCACATGACAATTGTACACAATCATATGAAATGTTATATTGTTGATGATGTTGATATGTAGTTAATGTTTGGTGCGTATATACCACACAGGAAGGTTTATTTTATTAAATTTTGTTTATTTATTTTTAGTGATTTTATGTATTGGTAGGGTAAGTCCATTCAAAATTTTCTTATTTTTGTTACTATTTTGCTATAAAATATAAAAAAATTGAAAATTGTTATTAAAATAATTTTTTTTTTCAATAGAAAATTTTCTTTTGTTTTTTTAATCAAAATTTAGTTATTTTTCATAGGCCCGTACATTAGAGTAGTAGTAGGCAAGTACATGCAATTTAAACCAAAATACGTGATTTCGTGCTCGTTTAATACCTACTTCGGCTACAAATAAAAATAATACCTACGAGCTTTCCAGAAAATCGAAAAATAAAGAGCGGTTTTTGAATTTTTGGCGTTAGCATAGGGGTATACATGCCATATATCCTGTTTTTCGTATAGGTTTCCTCGGTATTTTCAACGAAAACCCTGTAGAAAAATCTCTCCAGTGTTTTAGTGGAAAACGGTGTAATTATCCTGTAATCATCCTGTGACCATCCGATCAGGCATCAGTATGGAAAGATGTGGAGACGACAGTGATGAACAATTTGAACGATTTAACTGAAAATTCATCGCAACGAAAATGAAAATTCATCAAAAGTACATAAAGAATTCGAATATGTAAAGAATTATTGCCCGAATGCTAAAATCAAACAAAGGAAGGAAGAATATATTCCGATTCACTCATTTGGAAGTTGCGACTATAAAGAAATGGCAGCAATACAGGAATATATTCTTTGTCTACCCGGATCAACTGCCACTTGTTGAACGAGTGTTCGCTTCCATGAAATGGAATGGAATGATAGCCATTCTAAGCACTAAAAACAACTTGAAAATGACGTGCGTTGACTTTTATTTGTGGATAAAAGAAAACCGGACATGCTGCACAAAGTCAAATCGAAAGAAAGATGTTGGTACTGAACGAATTGATGGCGAAACTTACGATGAAATGTTTGATGTAGATTCTGATTAAATTAAAATTAATCTATTTTTCATTATTTTCTACTATTTTCTATTACGTATTATAATTTAAAAAAAAAAATCTTGTAATCATACTGTTTTTTGAAAAATTAAAAGTTCTATTTCTCAAAATTTTCCTTACGCAATTTCAAAGAAAATTACACTAAGTTAATAACAAATCGAAATATTTTTTTTTTTAAATCAATAAGTGCCAATTGATTTAAGGTACAAGACTTTCCCTCTATTCTTAAAATTAACACGAGAATTATTAGAAATTTTGATCACTTCATCAGAAATGTAATTCTATCAATTAAATTTAAATGTTCCCATCACTCGGAACAATTAAATCTGGTGAAGCGAATTATAAAGCAAAACGTATTGAATATAAAGTTTTGTGTTCTCATAATATATTTTCAATTTTAATTATATATTGTTTCAATAAATTACACCAAAATATTTCGCTTTTTTCTTACTATACAATAAATAAAGTACATACCTATAAAAATATTTCACCATCATCAGTAAGTATTTCTAAATTTTAAATTAAGATACAACAATATAATTATTTTTTTACCAATACACAAAAAAAAAAAAAAGCAGCAAAGCACTATTTTTGTTAGATTGTGCGCTGCAAAGAATTAATAAAGAAAATCATCAATCAACAATAAATTACCAATTTAATAGACCACCTTGCTTGTCCAATATAACGTGAACAAAATTTCTTTTTATTGCACACCTCAGTATACAATCGTCGGTTTTTGCTCTTCTTCAAGCATAGAAAATTGTGCAATGTCATCGACGTTCATCTCTCATACTATACATACAGACATACATATACATGTACAGTGTACGTCTTTATATACCTACATACATTATGTACATATATTATGATTTTCAAAGCTAAAATCCCTAAAAGCCTTCAAAATTGCTTTGAAGTCTGTCCGTTCGATGATGGTTTCTGTTTATTTTGTTAAAAATTTACGTGCAAAAATTAATTCGTCCAGAAAGAATCACTAATCACAATAAAAGCAGACCTCACCCATACCACTCTGGCCGAACACACTGTCCTCCGTTGTTAATTGCTTATGTATTTGTATATATGGTTTGGGTAAAATTTTCATATTTGACACAACATCAATGTTTAGTAATTCATTAAATTAATAATAAATTTATTTTACTATTGTTAATAGAGCAATACAACACTTAGTTAATGCTTATTAATTAATCTATTTGTATATTTGTAGTTGATTGTAGGAAGGGTTCGGATTTTTATGTCGTTCAATATTTTTCGTTGACGTTTTTAGACAATAAGTAAAATAAAATCCTCCTTTAAAAAAAAAATGAGTAAAAATAATGAAAATAAATATAAAATGGACACCGCATACGTGTCATCCGACTGGTGCTGAAAGTTCATTTATTGATCCACACAATTATTTGGCAACCACTGTCCAGTGTGGATTTACATTTTGATCTACCATATCCGAAACGATAACGACGACCATAAATTTTCACAATTGGTGTCCAATGGTAATTCGTGTACGACAATGTACATTCATACAATGGATACCGCATACGTGTCATCCGACTGGTGCTGAAAGTTCATTTCTTGATCCACACAATTATTTGGCAACCACTGTCCAGTGTAGATTTACATTTTGATCTACCATATTCGAAACGATAGCATCGACCACAAATTCTCACAATTGGTGTCCAATGGTAATTCGGTGTACGACCTGATGGTATACACCAATTGATGAGGATCGACGCCGAGCCATTGTCACGTGATGATGATCGCGAAGCAATGACAATTGCCAAAAATAAACTACCAACTGTACCAACATATTAGGGTTAATGTTAGTGATCCGGGTGTCTCAATCGATTATTGAAGAATAACTAATTCCCATAAATATGAAGAGAAATGAATGGCTATGTTCTATATTATCATAGATACTAAGATTATTGCTTATTATTATTAATTATTTTAATAATTTATCTAATATATGGTGAATCCGACAATAAAAAAAATCGTACAAATTCCCATTAGTTTGGGGAATATATTCTGTTGTGAGAATGTTGTTTAAAATTTTTTTTTTAATGGAAAATACCAAAAATCATCTAATCATTTTTCTGTGAGGATTTTTTTTCTAAGAAGAACAAAAAAAAAACTTTTGATACAATCATCAATTGTCTCATTATTATTTTTACGGGAAAAACAAACCCATTTGGGGTCGGAAAAATGGCCAAGTTTCATCCACACCTACGACCACCTCCCCCTTTTGTTATAAAAAACGTTTTTTTTTTACTAAATAACAGAATTTTGAACAAATTATTTATATACAAAAAAGTTTTTATTTTTACAAAATAAAAAAACAAAAATAGTTGAAAGTTTTGTAGTCATCTTTGGCAGTCATTTTCATTGCTATTTGTATAACTGTTGAACGATCCAATTTAATTATATGTACGAGTAGAATGACGAAATTGAGAATTGGCATTTTATGGCCGATGCATTTTTTATGGACAATATAAAGTGTGACAGTGACAGTCATACTATGACTATAGGATAATCCAAAAACAAACGAAATATTTTTAAAATGTAAATTAATATTTTATTGCAATTTTGATTAAGAATATAGGGAGGGGGGTGCATAAATAGAAATTTTGTGTTTTGTACATACAGAAAAGGAAACAAATTTATGTGTGAATATTCCAAAACTTACCTGAAGTAGGGGAAAACATAAAATCAATAGAAAAGAAATTTTAATAGAAAAATTAAATGAAGGTTAATTTGGTAAATGTCATTTTTTATTAATTAAAAGGGAATAGGGTTGAATATCGGTGCACAATTAGAATATACTCGTTGCTGCTTATTTCGAACAGTACCTAATCGAAAAGATAGGCTAATTTTTAAAATCCTGGCTATTTCCAATTTGAAGAAATATTTCCATTGCAAAAACAACCTCCACACTCCAATTTTTTCGTTGTGACACCTGTTTTGACAGGTTGCCTCAATTGTTCCACCTCTTATTTTAATCTTATAAATAGATATTTTGGATTTTAATTTATTCACATAGAAATCCGAACCCTAGATAAGTTCAATAGGTTAGATACTCGTATCTTATATAGGAATGATGTGATGTGTGCAAATTATTGTTAAGATTAAGGCTACTCTAATAGATAGATAGGTATAGTATGTCAGTGTCCATCAAATGTGGGAATCATCAATTCATTTTCTATATACTCACGTCATATTTTCTTTTGTGTATAGGTATCAATATGTATACAGTACATATACATACATACAGGTATAGTGTTTTGATGATTTTTTTTTGTTATTTAATTTTTGTTATTCTTTCTTTTCTTAAATTTTTAAGTACTACGTATATACATTGGTTGGTACATGCAAAATACCTTGTTCAATACTGCCGGTCCCTTTGATCGTTTTAACCGTAAATTAGAAGCACACTTTACCACAAACACTTACCTTATCCTTTTTCCACCTTTTATTGAAGTTCTGACAGTGTAATGGCCAAAGAAAGACAAACCTATATAAGCTCATTATAACACAGTAAATTGTTGCGCCTACATCAATTCATTCAACATATCTCATTCCGGGCTAATATGTCTTAGTGTATAAGGTTCTTTTCATTTAAGCAACCACCCAAGTGTCGGCTTCTTTGATGTTATTGTTATAGCGAGAAAATATAAAGAAAAAATTAAAGCAATGCGTTTTTATTACAGAGCGCGAATCACTTGTGTCCTAAGTGATCCGATTGAAGGCGCTTTTTTGACCGCCTCTGTGATTTTGCATCGGTATGAAAATTATTATGAATTATGTTTTCACTATTGAAAAATTGTGCGATTCATAAATTATTTGTAACGGGTTTCAAAATTCAAATTGATTTTGGTTTTTTTTTCGTTTCCTTTGCATATATAATTTTGACAATAGGTATTAGGGTATACCTATTACATACATATATATAGTTTTTATAACATTTGATTGACAATATACAATTAAAAAAATTAATTATTTTTATAAAATTATTCTTATTACTTTTGATGCATTCTTACGCGTACAAATATCGTATATACCTAGTAAATGTACAATTGCACATCAAAGTATGCAAGCGTTTTTAGAGGAGGCTGGATCAATTAAGATTTTGATCGAATAATATATGTATACTGTACATATATGTATGGATGTGTACATTATTGGCATGTACAGCCTCCTTTCTTAGGGTGTAACAGATCATCAATCGGTAAAGTGACTAATGTCAATTAAATCACCTTCCAGATGGTTAGTTCGATGGGCACTACGTCTTCAAACTTATGACCTCAAGATAACTAACACTCCAGGTCGATCAAATATTGTAGCTGGTAATTTGTCCAGGCCTCAGTGTCCAGATCATACGGAAATTGATTGATTGTGAAATTTGCAATATTCAGATTGATATTTTGGGACGTGGGGCAAAAGACATACGAAAAGAACAACTGTTAGATGAAAGTTTAGTGAATCTTCAGTAAATGATGAAAATTTTACACGTTGGACAAATAGTGGATATTTTCTAAACAATGGATTACTGTATCGATATACTGATCCAGATAAAACAGACATAGAAGAAGCTCAGTTGGTAGTTCCAAAACACCAGCAACAACAAATATTGCAAAAATATCACGATGATGATGAAGTGATGCAATTATAATAAAAATGAAGATCATTTCAGATAGCAACAGAAAAGAGTTTAATGAAGATGTAAAACTAACTTAAAGTGTGTTTTTGCTCATCAAACGTTCCAGCTTTGGGGCTGGTTTTCCTATTACGATTTATTTAAACCACATATGAAAATAACAAAACATTTGATTAGACATCGGATCTATTTTAAAGCAAAATAATCAGTTTGTGCTCTTTTTGATTCTATGTATAGTTCTACTTTAAAACAGAACATTTTTTACCACACGTTCTAATATTTCTATTTATAATACCTATGTACCTATATGGTTCTATCACAAAGTAGAACGAAAAGAGAGCCCGATAGGAGAATATTTTACATTTTATATGAGGTAAAAACTCTATTTACTGTGTAAAGATGTTTAAAAGATGGTCCTTGTTTGTATGTAGAACCTGTCAAAATTTGTGCAGCAGTATTGCTATTTTTAGGAATTGTAGATTAATTTTAATAAATAATTAAAGGAAATTTTGCCGTGAACATCCCTGTGCACCATACACATTATTCAATTAAAAAATAATCACATTTTTAACAAATTTGCTGTATTGTTACTACATTACACGAGCAGGATCCATTATTTTTTAGTTTTATTTTTTTAATAAAATTTTTGGACATTTTTCGATCCGATAGTCTAAAAATCAAACTAGACAAAAAAAAATCTTTAAAAATGTTATTATGGCGAGAAGTAATTTAAAACATTTCCATAATATCTTTAAAAAAAAAATTCTGAAACTGCAGAAACGCATTTTATGAAAAAATTACTTTCTTCAACCAACTCCTAGTCGAGTCAATATAAAAAAAAAAAAATTCTGAACTCAGAAAGGTTTACTACCACTCATGATCAGTATAACCCAATACCCAAGTTTAATAATTGCATTAGAAGAAATTGGGGAACAATTTCCAATTAGGGTGGCACCTAATATGGATATTTACTTAGCGAAGAAAATTCGAATATAGTCTAAGAAAATAGAATTGGTGCTCCTTTAACCCAAATTATTTTGATGTAATTTTTTATCTACAAACAAGTTCCCAGGCTCCCCTATAATAAATAATTAAGGGAAATAGTAGTAATATTGGTACTTAGATATACAGGGTGGATAAAAAATTTCTGACCATTATAAACCAAAATTTTCGCATAAGACGAGCACTTCCTTATTACTGATCGATTCCCATTTTTCTTGAAGCTGTTGAATTACCGTTTCCGGATTTATTTGTTTTGGACGCACAAACACTGTCTCTTGAAGAATAACCAATTAATTATAGATTGTGTTTAAGTCGGAAGAGTTGCCCGGCCAATCTTTCCACACCACTTTAAAAAAAAACCCTTTGGCTACCTATTATTATGGGTTGTGACATCGTAATATTCTTTTTCATCAATATTGGTTTTACTGGCTTGCCCCCGGATTCTAGTTCTTTATGACTATAGTAATATGAGTGACTCCCATTTTTTAACAAATGGCAGTCCCTCATACATATGACTGTAGTCATAAAAAACCAGAATCCGGAGCTGAGATGCATGTCGACCCCAGTCGCACACTATACCAATTAATCAAAGTGGTCATGTTAAAAATTGTAGCTAATTAATAAGAAAATTAATAAAGGTCCGGAACTTTTTATCCACCCTGTATAATATATTATTTTTTGAAAATTTGAATTTTATTCGGCAAATGTCCACAAAAAATGAAAAATATTTTAAATATGAAAGTCATCAGTTAAATAACTCTGCGAAATTCACTACAAACAAGTGTTTCCGGTAAGATTTTTTGCTCTTTCTGAATTTCTCGGATGTAAGAAAAGAAAAAAAAACCAGCCAAATGTGTGTTATACCTACTTATTGGTTTAAAAAAAGGATCTTTTTCATAAGGTTTAAGGTTGAAATACATTTAAAACATAATAAAATTCATATCTCTGAATAAGCTTGACATATATTTGCTGACTATTTTTCTTTTTTTGCATATACACCACGTTATACTACTGAGAGGCCCTTAGTAATGGATGAGTTAACGTGACAAATGACTGCCGGAGTGTGTCGGCTTTAATCAAAATTGTTTCAAAGATCACAGCACATAAATGAAAGAAAAATGACGATTATTATGCAAATATGAAAAGACTCTGGCTGAGACGATTTAATTTTATTTTGATTTATTTTCTCTATTTTGTAATTAAATGTGAATTTGTAGAATGTTGTGTTAATTAAGTATAAATCCTTTAGTTAATTTGCAATCAATTAGTTGAAGTATTTTGGTATAAGTATAGATAGGTACATACTATGTATGTATGTATGGATATAATATATAGAAGGTGACAGTTGGCATTGAATTTTTTGACTAATTTAAATTTTTTTGTGACATTTTAAATTAAGATTTAATATTAAGAATTTAATTTCTTTAATGGTAGATAAATGTTTTATTATAAATAACTGTTAGGATGATTAAATATTTATCGTTTGACACGTTGACCTACGTCAAGTTCGTTCGTTTAGAAATTACATTTCTGGTCGCTATTTGGATATTGTACGTTTGATTATTTAATTGCCAAAAAACATATAAAAATAATAGATTTCGACAATATTCTAATGACCTCAGACGTTTTGACCTCTAATTAAAATTTTTCACTATTTTTTCTGGCAACCATTTTTGTGACAATATTGAATAAAAGATTTTGCACTTGTCGTGTATACGAAAATCATACCCAGACAAAGTGAGGTTAAGGAGGGTTTTCTGCTTCCAAGGACCTCAAGAAAATTTTTATTTTTAATAATAGATAAGTGCACAATGTACATGCGTTATGTATTGATTTTTTGCTTCCACAGCTGGTACATGAAATATATAAGGGAAACCTTATCGGTATCGGTTGACATTTGAGAGAAAAAATGTTGCGAGTTAGAGCGAGTTTACTCCAATTTTCATAAAAAAACTAAATTTTCGTGTCTCTGATCGTTCGTTCGCTCGTGAACACGGTAACTCAAGAACGTGTTGAGCTAGATCCTTGAAATTTTTACTGTAGGTATCTTATCTGCGTAAAGCTGCTGGTATATTGTAAATGAACAAAGTTCGGCTCTTCCCTTCGACCCCCCCCCCACATAAAACTTTTTGTACTAAAAAATGATTTTTCTTCCACTAAATGGAAGAATATCAAAAATATCAGAATATCAGAATATGAAAACAAAAAAAATCATTACTTTTCGTTTTCCATAGTAAGTAGTAACAATTTTCGACCTATATGTTATAAGACCCCCTCCCCCCCTTTCATAAAATTTCTTTAAAATGGCAATTTGCTCACAGTTGTTATATGGAATTTAGAAAAAAATAAAATAACACCGTTTTTGTTTTTGGAAATGGATAAAATGGTATCAACATTTAAAAATGGTGATTAACCCTTATATAACTCGGTATATAAAATTACAATAAAATAGGCCGAAATTTTTAATTGTTGTATATGCATAAAATGTGATAAAAATTTTAAAATGTCCGTAAATCCTTATAGGACTCCCCATACTAGCGCTAGCCCGTGGCATCATTCATTTGACGGTTCATTATACCAACTATACACATTTTTATTTATTTTTACACTGTAAGTATGGCCGTACAAAAGTTTTTATTTTTTTTTTTTTTTTTTATCATAAATAAACACAAACAATTGATGATTGTCGGTATTAGTACTTTTCAATTATATAATGCTTCAGTGTCTTACCGAATGCCGATATTGTTTTATGCAATGATTATTTATATTGAGATATATACTTAGTAATGAAAGGCACCATTATAGTAATTGTGTAAATTGAGACTTAATATTATAATAAATAAATTCCTTTGACTATCCGCTTAGTTGATTTTTAAACAATCTACAATAATACAAATTATACTAAGAGACACACCAATATGATATATATGTATATATATGTATTTAAATAATGTAAACACAATTCAAAGTGTAAATAATATTTGTCACATCGTAAATTTGCCTTTAGGAAATATTTTACAATCTTTTGCTAATTGCAAATTACACATTTGGCAAGAGCACTAATTAATTCATTAATTAAAAACTTAATGTACAATTACCACATCCACCTTTAAATTTTCTCTTGGTATTATCCCGTAATTATACGTATACGTACAATCGTACATATATACGATATACGAGAAAAGATTGAACAACATACTTAAATGTATATATCATTTAGAGCGCATCATATTTTCCTTTGGCTGCATTAAATTTGAGCGTCTGCCAAAATACAAATAAATCGTGCGTAACCGTTAACAAAGTAAATTAACTAAATATAAAATGTAAAGCATTTGTTTATTTGATTAAATAGGATTAAACTGTCTAAGTGCCTAATTAAACAGACGACCGTAAATTTATTTCTGTCCTCTTACTGCGCTTAGTAAATGAAAAAAAAAAACCAAAAAATTAATTCGAAAAAAGTTCTACATGTCTTACAACATAAAGTCTTCTTAATATTGGCAATAAAACAAAAAAAAAAACAAAATGCCAATTTCATATTGAAACTTATTTTAAATTCAAGCAAAGAACCTTATTTCGACTTACATACTTAAGTCAACTAAACCAATTACAATACACAACATTATCAATTATAGTTTTTATTAATTAATGATGAGAAATCGAGTTGAAAAAATCCTCGTACCCTCCCCTACTGACCTTCAATCGAACCCCAAGAGGTTTGAATTATGAATAATATTCCGATTTCTTTGGAGCTGACAATTAATAGAAAAGTTAGAAGGATTGTTTTCTTTGCTTGAGTCCAGTTCCAAGTACAGTGATTCCTTAATCCAAAATTAATTAGTTCCCTACTGACCTGACCCTACACACAAAATTGTTAGCAATATTTTCGAAATTTGTTTAGATACAAATAAATAATGTTGTGTTGACATCATGATCATCCCCCCCCCCCCCCCCCTATATCAATGGGAAAACATTCCTTTGAAAGATTGTTCTTGCGATATAACATTTTTGTCCATAAATTTATCAAATCTCTCGTTCAAAATTTTTGATTTACTTCCTTCAAATAACTCGGTTTTGTCGTCTGTTTAAGCTTTCCATCCTTTAAATCTCAAAACTCAGAACAGTCTTGTTCCATTTATACTTATTATTTAGTTTTTACTTTATTCTTGAATTTATAAAATCGATTCAGGATGAATTCCATTAGAATTCAATAATTTACATAATTTTAGAAGCCTAATTGTAATAAAAATTAAAAAATGGTTCTCAAGTACGAAAATACTACACAATTGTGATCTCTTTCCGAAATTTGTTAATAATAAATAGCGACTCCTTTCGAAATTTGTCTAATATTGTTTATTGGGACATTGTATTTTAAAAATTTCCAAGCAACATTTTTGTTTCTTCTATTTTTGTTTTTGTTATTTTTTATTTTTTTTGGCTCTTCTACTCGAATATATATTAAAAAAAAAAAATTGGACTCAATGTTCAAATGTGTTATAATTAGCGAGAAATGTTTTTTTTTATTAATTAAAATAACGCTCCGCCATCAGAGTTAGCACATTTCACGTATCTACTGAATATGAAATATTGAAGCAAAATATTTTTTTTTTTTTTTTGAGATATTTTCCAAATATTTGTATTTTCTCTATGCAAAAAGTAAGAAGAAAAGATATTCGTTCTAGGATCGCTCTCGCTCGCTCCAAAACACAATAACTCAGGAACTCATTGAGATAAATTAACCAAATTTTGGATTAAAGAGTTTTGAAGACCATCAGAACTCTGATATTGAGACTCTCAGCCGTACAATTTTTTTTTTAATTGGGTTTTTAAATTAAAAAAATTTCGAATTTTGAATAAAAAAATAGATTTTAGTTTTTTTTAAGAGTGATTTTTGTGTTCTTTTCTTAAAAAATAACACACCGGGAAGTTATCGTATAGATATTTCTGAGATATTACTATGACTATTTAGTTCAATCACTTGGAATTGAAATGCGATTTAAGTCGTGACTTTCATCACTATTTTGTGTTAAAAAAGTCGATTTGAATTCGTGTTTAAATTCAAAATGGACCATTTTGAAATTTTGAAATATACTCTAAAATCAAGTTTCATCAAAATCAAAACGTAAACGTTTTTTCAATAAATCTACATAAGTAGTGGTCATAATATTTTTGTGAGCGAACAATTTTCTAAATAAATTTGCAGCTTAAAATTATGTTTTTTTTGGAATATTTAAATCGAAGGGGTAATTACTTTATCCATCTCCCTTTAAATGACTCTAAAAACAGTATTTAAATTAGGTATATTGGTATTTGGTATAAACTTGACGTATATAGCTAATTACAAGACCCATGCAATTACGGAAGTGTCAAATTTAACATTAAACTATAAAGAGATCTTTTTTTCCCCCCAAAAATTCGATAACAAACAACATTTTTTTTTTTTGAAAAACAGCTGGATGTAATTTTAAACTACGTAATTTATTCTTAATTAACTGTATGATCTCTGTAGTAACTATACAGCAAAAAAAAAAAAATCATATTCAGGTGGTCCCATTTACACTAAATCATCGAAGGAACAAGATTACAACTTTATTTTATTTTATACACACTCTTTAACTAAACGCTGCATTAAAATCGTGTTTATACCTACAGCAAAGATGCTCGAATTTTATCAATTGGTATCGAGGCATATATATAAGAAGATACACATACATACATACATATATTATACATACATTCACTGTATATAAAGATGAAAAGGGCAATAATAACAATCGATCAGACCTCTTCTTGTATGATTTAGCTAAAGTAAAACGAATTAGCCTAATGTGTTTTGACGCAACATGATGTTTGAAGTTTTTTCACTTGGATTTTTATACGTTTTTTTTTTCTTCTTTTTAGAAACAAAATTCTTTACGTAATTCTGCAGTTATTTCACATAATATTTTCTAATTACATTTTCTTCAGGTGTTGAATATAGGAAATTTCTATTTTTATTTTTTTATTTTTTTTCAGAACATTGATTGCTTAATATCTTTAAAACATAAATTATAAAATCTAACTAACGTATACTAAGTACCCTATTATGGACAGTGCTAAATATTTATTCAATTGGCCTCCTTTTTGTATGAAAGTATTTTAAACAAAAAAATATTTAATATACTTTTAAATTGATTTTTAAAAATATTATAGAATTATTCTTAGTACTACATTCCTATTCCTAGTTCTAAATGTTCCTATTTCGGACCTAAATTAATAAAACGCATGTATGCATACTTTTTTTTATACCCGCGTTCGGTTATTATAACATTGGTACGGAGTTTATAACGCTCCTTAATATTCACATACAATTAATTGTAGTTCTTGTGAAATTTTAAGTCGAAATACACATACATGTCCATCGGTCCATGATCAAGATTCTGGCTAAATGATTTAAGCTAAAATTTTGCTTATGAAGTATCTATTTATTAAGTAGAAGAGAATTTCTATTTGGTAGCATATCGAATAGGGGATAGATGGGGTAAAAAGAACACTTTGTGTACCTAATTTGGACATAAATTATTTATTTATTCGAAATACATTAGGAATTGGAAAAAAAGAATATGAAAATTTTAGATAATACAAAATTTAAGAGGGCTGCTATCAATTTTATATAATTTTCATGTATTTCTCTAAGTAACTAACAATTTTAACATTTAAAACTTATGATAACTCCATACGGGTATTTACAGTCTGTTAGGGTATAGTCACAGTCAGTTCATTCAACTGACTATGCTTATTTAGTAATTTTTTATTTTATTTAGGCAGTATGGATCATTTTTGTAACTAAAAATATATTGTAAACTACAGAACAATAATAGGCAAAATCCTATTTATGATATACGCGAAAAAAAGATGAAAATCGTAGAAAAACTCATTCCTATGGGTCTAACAAATAAAAGGCAAATTACTGATTGAATTGAAAAACTATCATAAAAGTGAATGAGAAGAGAGAAAAGAAACTAAAATTTGCTGTTTCTGTTTGTCACATCGTTTTCGATTTATGACTCATTTATTGTAAAATAGGACCACAATGGGTGACAGATCCATAATAGGCTACTTCACGTAATAGAAGTTTGTTTATTATGTAAAATTAACTACCTAGATAGTAATAAACGGCAACAACATATCGGAAATTCTCTGTTTCGAGAGAAACTTTAAGATTAGAATTCCAACAACAAATTCTAGTACAAAATTAGACATGATTCAAACAGATTACTACACTACAATACGTAATTCGTTCCCAATATTTGTGTTAGCCTATGTATATGGTAGGGGATCTAATATTGTAAGGTTAAATTCGAACTATTCTGTTCTAGGTGAGGCACCAATCTGACAAAAAACTCAGTATGACTTCCATTGAAATTATTGTTTTAAGAAAAAAACTCTTGGCTTCCTACCACTTAGGTAATAACTGATTTTGATGAAATATGTCCAAATCCATACGAAATAATAATAATATGGCCAAAAATGCCCTTGCCCCTTTTTTTAATAAATATGATTGTATTATTATTATTATTACAATTAGTACATAAAGACCCAGGTAGGTTAGATTAGGTTCGGTTAGAAGGCAATAATTAAGAGAAAAATATAGCATCCAGCCACAGAGAGTTCAAATACATATGTAGGATATTAGCGATCAAAATTTAAAACATCGAGGACTCACATGTAACAAATTGCTCAAAAATGTATAAACAAAATTGATTAAATAATTAGACATCTTAATTATATATAGATTATTCATGTTCCTATCCAAAATGAAGCCTTATTTTATATAGCCCATCATCCTATGTATAGACTGATAGACTAACAATGAATTAACTATTTATATGAATTGGTTCAATCAGTTCAAAATCAAAAGAAAGAAAGAAAGAATGGAATAAAAAAAAACTGGCACAAAGTTGAATAAGGTCTTAATTGCAATTATCTACACAGCCCTTATTTTAATGACTTTTTAGGAAGTCACACATTTCGCATGACACTTGAAATTTCATTTACGGACAATCAATAATCGAAAAGCGTCACTAATTTGGGTTAATACAGTAGTAATATACTGACGTTATTATGTTTTGCTTTTGTAATAAAAACGATCTGTTCACATCTTTATTATATACATACATATATGTATGTATAGTACACAACTCTGTCACAATGTCGTTTTGGTAATAATACCTGATGATGATTGAGATTGAAACTAGAGGGAATAAATCATTTAGTTTAATGGTTTCATTAAATTGTTGAATAAAATGTTTGAAGTTTTTTTTTATACCTATATCAAATAGGTTTGCGAACTGGTACATACAATAGAGAAAAAGAGAGAGAGAGAGAGAGAGAAAGAGCCTAAATCAAAACTTGAACTCTACAAATTATTGGTTATATAGTATACTGGTAGCATTACCTACACACATATGTCTTTGGATTTAATTTAGTATGCCATCATTTACTGGGTTTAGTTTTTTATGGTCTGTCAAGTCAATTTTAATCACACGGTGCTAAGAGAGATGCTGAAATGATCACAAATTGTAAACGAAAATTTAACAAAAAAAAAAAAAAGACAAAAAAAAACTTAAGACCTACCTACCTAGAGAAAATTTATATAAAATGTTTTTGTTTGAATGCCTATCCTAATAGGTTGTACCTTCGTATCTATATAGAGTTTTTTTGTGCAACATTTTTAAGTGTTGTTTTAATTTTTTTGTTTCTTCTTAAATTAATATACTCAGCGTGAAAAGCCACCTAGGTTGTTGTGTCTTAATTCCAGTAGTCACATGGTATTTTTACAGTTTTTGTTTTAATTCACTTGTATAGATATAATTTTGTTAATTTATATAAATTATAGAAGAGACGTGCTGGCTTTTCATTATACCTACAATCTACATATATTTATTTGATGGTACATGATCAAATGTAAGAAGGTATTTTGGGGAGAATTGTATATCATTTTTTTAAAACATATACATAAGTATGTAGTAGATACGTGTGCATTGCATAATAATATGGAGCCGGTACGAAATGTTATTTATTTGAACATTTTTCATATTAGAATCGATCTTAGGAATCGTTTTAGGCGAAACAGATTAGATGTAATTTCAGAATCCATTCCATTCAGATTTAATCCTAAAATCGCATTCCATTCCAATGTCGTCTGTCTTTAGAAGCATATTAATTGATAATTATTTCAAATTTTGAATATTTGCATATGGGCGCACTCCTTCTGTTACATTTTAACAGGATTCGTGATTGATATATTTAAATTTTTATTTTTTTTTAAATTATTTTTTGAGTTATTGAGAATTTTATAATGGTCATAGTCTGGGAAAAAAATATATATTTATTATTTTAGTTACAATTGCAAAGAATGCGCGAAAAATTTTTATTTATGAAACATTTACATGACTTGCTATGTAGAAGTGTGCAGAAAAAATATTTCATAAGATATATGTAGGTATGTTTTTTTTTCAAAAAAATAAAACAAAACTTTTTTGAAATTTGTTAATTTGTCTACAGGCCTGTGAGGAAATAATTTTCAATTTTTAGAAAAATAAATCCATCCAGTTTCGAGTTGCATATTTTAAATATCTATTTTCTTGATATTTTGTTAGAAAAACAAAAAATTAATGAATCAGCCAAAAATATTGAAAATATAATTGTACTTTAAGTGTACATAAATATTTTAACAATTACGGCATTTATACGGATTTAAGTAAGAATTTCAGAGGTACATACTTTGAATAAAAGGAATTCTCCCTCACTGCACTGTAGTAACAAATCGGGCACAAAGGAGCCTGCTGCTCTAATTGAGCATACTTATTACCAATAAAACTCTTAAGAGAACTACAATAACTCTATTTAATTCTTAATTAAAAAAGTTTCCTCAAATCGATATGTACGTAAGAGAGATATCTAAGAAAATTGTCTTATGAAATTCAAAAACGCAATTATAAAGTCATTAATTAGATATTTAGTATCATTTAACACAAAAAATCTACTAAGTCGAGAAATTTACTTATAATTCTAAAATCACCTTGCAAGTAGAATGTTTTTCAAATGTTAATGGAATTTTTCCAGATTTTATTTTTATTCGACAGTTCCTCTATTGTTGGCTATAGACATACATTTTGGTCATCTATATACTTAATATCCATCACCATCACAATTGCAATTCATCATAAGATAAACATAGATGAATTCCAGCATTTTTAATATATAAAGCAAAAAAAAATGGATCCTTTTTAAAAATTATTATTATTTTATTAAATATTGACCATTCGGGCGCCAAAGGACAGTGTTCTATAAGTGTTAAAACTAAATACCGTTTTTTTTCCTCTTCTATGCTTACACACCAAAACCATTCATTTAATATAATTCCTGAGATAAATCTATAATACTGATTGCTTATCTTGTTAAAATGCACACCATACAATGATGAGGCCAACATTTATTTGTTATTTTAAGAAAGAATATTAAAAAAAAAAAAAAATATCATGGGAATTCTACCACCAAAAATTCTACCTGCAATGCTAAGCTCTACCCTACGGACACACACTAATTAGTTAACACCTTTAGCGCTTTTTTTCATTCTATTCCTTTGTTGATACGATCATATTAGTTATATTAAGCTGCCGATATCGTAACGTTAAATATATGCCACCACTAATTGATCTTATAGTCTTTTTGAATTGGTCTAACGTCTAATCATGAGTTTTACTTCTTAGGATTCGATTATAATGTAGGTCTACACTACACTCTATATATTGTTCCAAATTAATAGACTCTACGTTTTTTTGAGGAATTAGTTTTTTTTTTTTTTTTTTTTGTAGCTATCACATCATATAATATATACGCATGCGCAGGTTAGTCTTGTTTTTAATTTAAAACAATGTATGTTATTTGTTTTAATTTAGTACAGGTGGAAAATTGAACAAATAGAATTTTCGGTATATTTAATTATAGTAGGTACACAGATAGGATATTAGCCAAAGGAAAGTTGGATGTAGAATTTATTTATAACTACAAATTAGTGTTTTTGACTTTTGACTAGAAAAGATATCTAAAAAAAATATTACTATTATTAAGGTGGAGCGATTTTAGCAAGCGCTCGTTTTTAAAATCCTTTTTATGTTCAATTATATGTATAAAAAAAATAATAAAAAATTGAACACAGACTCCATAAAAATTCGAAATCATATGGTAAATCCAACCCTGCTTTACAATCAACTATATAAAAAATGAGTTCAATTGGCACCTTCTTTGTTCACATAATTATGCTAGCGGCGCGTTTAGTATTTCTACAAGATTTACCTCAAAATAAATATATTTTTGGTTGGTAATGCCTAATATCTACATTCTACATGTACCTACCTAGCTACCTATTGAATAGTCAGTCTCTGAGTTAAATTAACAAAAAAAAACCAAAAAACCGCATCTTTTGATCGTCCGTCGTCGGCAGAAAGGAATTTCCAAGTGATATATGTAATTAGACATTTTTTTTTTATTGTTATTAAGAAACGCTTCCGGAAGTTTACATATGCAGACAAATATTTTTTTACCTACATGATTAAAAAGGATTTTTTTTTGATAGATCAAAAAGAGTTTTTATTAGAGATAATTTTAATAAATTTGGGTGGTCAGTGTTGTTCATGTTCATTATTAAGCGTACCTAATATTGAAATATTCCGATATCATTGAGTTTGTACATAAAATTATGTATAGGATGTCCTATAGGTGTTCAGAGAACATCCTGCTAATTACGGCAAAATTATCTTTAATTATTTTGTAAATCTATCAATAATTATTAATAGTTGGCAACACTTTTCCACTTAATAAAAAAAAGTTTCTATCAAAGCAAACATTGTCTGGCACTTTGCATGCGTTCTCTTTTATCAATCTCTAATCTTTATGGCTACAGAGGTTTTTAAGTGTGATGCTTTTGCAATGCAACCCTTACAAGTATACACAGTCAAACAGTCATTAGAGCTTTCTTCACATACTCAATAGAGAAATCTTTTTGTTCTACTCTACGACAGAACCATATTATCAGTAGATATAGACGATAAGACAACAAATTAACATAAAAATAGTTGTTATTCTCTATTGTTTTATTATTTTGATTCATAAATATATTGACATACACGTTCTAATCAATAATTTAAACGTTTATGTCAATAATTTCGTGTCACAGTGCTCCAAACACATAATTTGTTAATATCACAAATATAATTTCCCAATCAAAATTACTAATCACACCTTGGTAGGATTAGGGTTAAAAGTGCTGTGTGTCGGTATCAAAGATTCGTTGAAAAAATCATCAGCTTTGCCTTCCCCTTCTCTAGGTTTCATTTATTTTTATTAAAAATGTATTTAAACAAAAAGAAAATTAAAACTTCACTAAAATTGTGTCTTATTGGTATTTAAATTTGGCTATGGAACCCTTTCATGCTCTTGGTAGACAAGAATTTAAAAATTATAGATTAGTATTTGGGAACATTAATATTAATAGAGCCTAAAATAAACGTTAAAGTCAAAGATAAAATAAACGTTTAAGTTCAGTTGTACCAAATGTCTGGTCATTCTTTTTACCTAATTATATTTTCTATTTTTTAGCAGGACTGTCACCTTTTGCGGTACCCTATTGAAGGACAATGTCGTATATACCACGTAATTATATATGAATTCCTTTCTGAACATTCTTTCTACGTTATTGTTTGATCATTTATTTTAAAATTGTCCAGTGGCGAATCGTCAGATAAAGCATGATAGTCCCTGTTTGGACTAAATATTTAAAAGTATTTAGGTTTAAGAATTTTTTTCACTGAGTATTTGATGTATAGTCAGATAAATAGCGCAGATAAGAGCTGAACTATATGTGGCTGATCTATGGAACACCACTAATAAATTGTAAAGCAAAATTTTTGTAGTAAATATTACATTTTTAGAATAAAAGAAAGTAAAAGTACACCGCAAAAAATAGTTTAATTAAATAAAAAAAAAATTGAGAATTAAACGCTGATTTTACAATAATTATGATAATGGAATTATTGTAACAAAAATTGTACGATTACACAATTTTCAGTAGTAATATTACCATTAAAAGGTACATTTTATTTTAAAATAGTAACATTTACTATACAATTGTATTTTAATGGATTAACTTTGAAGACCATTTACTCAAAACTACATTTAAAGTAGTCAAATATTTACGTGGATGTTTTTGCACTGCACACCTAAAAAATGTCTATCATCAAGCAATTTTCCATAAAATCTTCAGTAAAAGAATCAAAATTGAATTTTACTATTACCATGTAAAAAATATGGCTGAAAGTTTTTCACAATTTTGAAGGTCAACGATTCATCGTGTAGTAATTTTCAATGAACCCTTTATTACTCTGTAGACGAAAATCTAAGATACATTTTCAATGGAAAAACTATGTTTAAATTATTTTCAATTATATTTCCTCTTTTTGAAGGACACGGCTTTTGATAATGAAAGTGAATTGTGAGTAAAAATATTAAATCAATTTAAAAATAATAACGAAATGAAACTTGCGTTTTGTGTATGGCAGGGTTACCCAAACTATTTATATTTTTTTAAACAATAGCTCTCCCAATCTTAATGACATGAAACAAATATTGTTTTCGTACTTCAAATATTATTCAATAAAACAAAACTTAAAAAACTCCCCCACATATTAATTTTCATGAACATTTTAAGGAAAATCGGTTTTATTTAAATGAAGGAATATCGGAAAACTGAAAACGCCATTAATGATGATATCTCGATAAATAACGGAGAAAAAATCTTTAGAGAAAAAAATCCATGAAGTTTCAACGCTTGAGACACTGAGAGATCACATTAAATATAATTCTTATTTTTTAATGAATAATACAGTGCAACCTCGATAACTCGAATTCATCCATAACTCGAAGTTTTTTCATTCCCCTTGAATTTGCCTATATTAAGCTATGTTAATTTACCTCTATAAGTCGAAGCATTTAAAATGAAAACCTCTGTAACTCGAATTTTTCTACTTTAGAATTTGACCAAAGAACCTCTATAACTCAAAGTATTTACTACAAAACCTATACAACTCGAAGCCGCAATACGAAAAAGAATGTTTATGATATGTTTTGCCCGTTCTAACCTTTATGCTAGTCGATTTTTGCTCATATAGCTGTGAGTCTCGGCTATGAATGTGATTACGGTTAATTTTTTTTACAATCGTAATTACAATTTTTTTTTAGAACCTCTATAACTCGAACTTTTTCTTTTTTCACCTCTATAAGTCGAACCTCTGTAATTCGAAATTCTCGATAACTCGAATTTTTTTGATTCCCCTTCAACTTCGAGTTATCAAGGTTGCACTGTATTAATTTTCGCCTGTATGACTTTTGTTCGTTACACGGAACCCCTGAATTTTTTGGTAGAACCCCAGGAAATTGCTGGTGTATGGTAACAATTAAGAAAAACTAGCGAGGAAGTGTGTTAAAAATTGAGATTTTCCAAAATAGGCTTTTTACAATGGTCAAATTAAGATGACTAAGCTCAAAAAAAGCTTCAATCAACTAATCAATAAGGTAATCAATCATGTAGTTAAGGTAATTTTATTTTACAATATTGATTTATAATTGATTTACTTAAGTGTAATATGAAATAACGAATAATTTTATTTACATTTTGAATTTTGAAAAAAAGCCTTTTTATGTGAATATAACGCATAATATTATGATAGGTATACACGGACGGCCGGGCGCGGCGATCATAAAATCATAATAAAAAAAAAAAAACAAAAAACATTGATCACCGAAATACGAAATTATACTAATATCGGACAGTAATTTTTCTTTAAACATTACTTATTAAATTAACTACTATAATTTTTTTTTATCGTAAGATTCCAACTCATTATGTACTTATAGTAACAATATTATATGGTTGTATTAAAAATCGATGAGTTGAACTAATGGCGGCAACATCAAAGGAAAATCGCCGTGTTGTTAGTAAGGTAAACACACCTTCTCAGGGATGATAAACCATGACTTGGCATATTTATATTGTATAAATTGCATACTTTTTATTGTGCCGTGATGATGAAGTAATTAATTTACTTCGAGGTATATTAAGGGTAACATGTAATTTTTATTATTTTTTTTTTCTTTTTTTTTTTTGGTTTTTAATTTTAATCAAAATGCCTTTGAAAATTTTTTTAGATTAGTTTCAAATGAATTATTTCAATTTTTTATATGGTTTAATGTTGCAAAGTACTATCCATTATATATTTATTTATACCAGGCATAATACCTAACCTTCCTGCCTACACATATTCTCTAAAATGATGAACATATCTTAATAAAAATATTACTTTACATCTACAGAACATTGGTTATTACTTTTATTTAGAATTTACTGAACTGGGGATTGTTTTATTGGGCACAACTTTGACCTGTTTAGTATAGCGCAGCTCCTAAGTTCAATTCAATTCAATCAATTTATTATTTCGCACTAAATGTAAATGAAAATTAGCTTTTTGAGGTAAATTTTTTTTTTTTTAATTTAATTCATATGAAATTAGGGAATGGCAAATATAAAAATATATTTGTCCTGTGACAAATGCTACTGCAATTTTTATTGAACTTTGTATGTCTTTTGATTATTACATAAGTATTTCGTGATTGTTTCCGGAAAAAAAACATTAGGACTGGCAGTCAATCCCGTAAACTAAGATTAGTACTTGGGCCCGGCAGTTTATGTAGTCTCAGTTTTAGCTTCTGCACTATTAGTGTATTTTTGACAAAATTTTGTCTTGGATTCAATACCTCTCTGTATTTTTATTTTGTTGAATAAAATTGAGTATAAGCCAGTTAGGTTAGTTTGAGCCTGTTGGCTAGTAAATAAATTAAATGATCAAAATTTAAAACCAATTAATAATTAAAATTTGAAAATCAAAAACTAAATATTACAACTGTAAAACTAACAATTAACAATAAAAACAAAAAGACCAACAATTAAAATAAATTAAGAAAATGTAAGAATTCTACAAATTAAGTAGGAAAATTTCAATTCTAATAGTAATAGGAATGAATAACTACGCTGTTCCGAATTCCGAAACAGTGCACACCCTGCATAATTCTAATGTGTAATTCTTTTTACCAACAATTAGACATACACAAGCAAAAATAGTCATACATAGTAAAGATAAAATTACTAAAATGGTGAATATTTTACAATTAGCCATATTTACAAAAACAATAAATTTCATTGTTATCCATATCAAATATTTCATAAGTTTCATGCAAGTACCTAACAAAAAATAAAAATGGCCGCTCAATTAATGTACGAGCCTTTCACAACGGTGTGATTTAAGTGTAAGTTATTTGTATAGGTATTTTTAATTAGGAGGGGAGAATTTCTATAAGAGTTAGGCCACTTATTATGTATGGAAAACATTTTTCTTTTCGTAATTTTTTCGATACTATTTAATATGGGAGAAAAATTGACAAAATACTTTCCTTATAAAGAAAATGTGTATGGGAAGAGTTCGATGGGGTGGGGTGATTTTGCTTATTTGAAATACCAGAGCCCGCACATGAAAAAAATCTATACACGGAACATTTCAAGTCTTTCTAGGTTAACTTTTTCTGTCATCGCAAGCGATCACCAGAGAAGACACATTTTCTTGAGAAAACATAAAATTTTCTCAAGAAAGGCGGTAGATACGTTTCACGACAAACCGTGTAAAACGAGACACAGCACTCATATAAAACAGGAGCATAGGTTTAAATCATAGATAGAGGCATTATTACGCAAAAGATTAAGCAAAAGAATAACAAATTTGTTTTTACATTTACAAAAAGGAACATCTTACCTCTGACAGAATTGAACAACGAATGTAAGTATGAAAATATAAAACAAAATCTACTAAATTATAATGATGCCAATGTTCAACTCAACGCAGTGCACTGTGCAGATATGTACTAAATGAGTGCGTCTAATGTAAAATGATACAAAAAATAAAAAAAAAATTTGAAATTTTTTTAACCGTGTTAAAGCAAAACAGCATAATTCGAGTACATCGTAAATCGAGGGATGGCTATACTGTACACCAATATGCAGGTACAATCAATTTAAAATTTGGATTATAATGAGGTTTTATCTAACTACATATGTCTTCTTGGACGCCTTATTTTTTCCGGTAATTGTCCTTAGTCAGTAGCATTGTGTTGTTCTTCGATGTTCGTCATCCAATAACACGAAATATGTTTGGTCCATCTTTATGTCAATGCAGATTTTTTGCTTATTTTGTAAACCAATCTCAATTATTATTCAATTGAAAAATTATTTGATATTTTGTACGTTGTATGTAGGACGTAGGTACACTGTTAAATACTGGTATAATAAGTCTTCGATTTTTCTTTCACCCACGAATTAATTTCTCAAACCATTTTTATATTATATAGTCGGTTACTTATTTGTTTAGTCACGTAAACCGCGACGTCACGTTAACTACTTCACAATTAGAGTAATTATAGTATATAATAATATAGGAATAGAGGTAGGTATGTATTTAGATGAGATTACTTGCTAATTAATAACAAAAATTTGTAGCTACCGTTGATTTTACCAAAAAAAAAAGAAAAGAAAAAAAAAATAGAAAAATATTAAGTGATTCGGCTAATGAAATGTAATTTTAAATATATTTTTAATTCTCCCAGTTATGTATTGTAATCTACATTTTTACCGGAAATATAAGTAAATTTTATCTTACAAGCAAATCATAAATTATTCCATAAATTGTAGGGAATATTCATCCAAAAAATTTCTCGTCGAAATTTTGATTTTTATATTACGCGCGGTCGGTGGTGGTGATAAGATCGTTATTCTTCGAGTTATGCTTTTTAGTTAAATGCCATTGTTTGTTTTAACAAAATGGAATAGAAAAACTTAATTTTGATTTGTAATTATACTTTGTACGAAGATTAATTAGGGAAAGTAGTACAATTCTCAATGTATTTGCATATTATTTTTAATGGACGGTTTTATTACAAATGGTGGTTTACATGATTTAAAAGTATGCTACCTACATATACCACCGTTAACCGAATAATGAATACTGTCTTATAAATAAAATCTTATCAAATGTTATAAGAACAATGCGAAAATTTTTATTTAATGAATTTCATAAATTTGATTTGATAATTTTACCGTTTTCAATTGATTTATGAACATTTGAAGGGATTTGTATAGAATTTCGTATGTATCTCCACACATTTACTATGAAAGCCTTAAATTGCGATCAAAAATGAAATTTTATTTTTAAAAAAATTAAAAATAAATACTAAACGATAATATTAACCAAAACTTTAACACATCGTTCGATTAGTATATTCCTTAGCTTTAATTTTCGTGTAGTTTTGAGGCTAAACTTCTATCCCCCAATTTTTAGAAAATCTTTTATTGATATGATGTTTTTAAAGTTATTTTTTATCGAAATGTCCCACCCTAACCAATCAACCATAGGCCAAATATTTTTTTTCTGATAGATATTCGAAGCAGCTACATTGGAGAAAAAAAAGTTCTCCGAAACAATGGTCCTATAGTTTAGTAGATATGATATTTTTTATTAATTTTTATTGAAAATCTATGAAACGTGTAAAGGAAAAATTAGGAAAATCTGAACAAAAATTTTTTTTTCTTGAATTCCAAAAATTTGATCTTAAAAATAATAATATTTGCGTTTTCAATTCATTTTGTGAACATTTCAAGGGATTTGTATAGAATTTCATATGAAAAAACTCAAAAATATAAATTTCAAAATACTAAACAGCATAATAAGCCATACATAACCTTATACATCGTCAGATTTCGACATTCCTCAGCTTTAATTTACATATAGTCTCGACTCGAGACAAAACTCTTATCCCTTAATTTTTCAATTTTTTTTTACTGAATATGACGTTTTTGAATCTGTTATCGATGAAACTGTCTCACCATACCGATGGACGGTAGGCCAAATATTTTTTTTCTAATAGATTTTTGAAGCAGCTAAATGGATAAAAAAAAGTTCTCCGAACAATGGTTCTGTAGTTTAGGAGAGATAAATTTTGAAGGAATTTTTATTGATAAATCTAAGGAAATGTATAAGGAAAAATTGGAAAAATCTGAACAAACATTTTTTTTTCTTGAATTCCATAATTTTGATTTTGAAATTATGATTTGAACGTTTTCAATTGATTTGTGAACATTTATGATCTTTAAACCCAAACTTCTTTTTATATTATTGATCATATAGTAGAATGTAAAAATGGGCACCTCTATAAGTACTTTATGTATTTAACAAATATATTCCTATATTAAATATGAAATATAATCATAGTGCCATGGTAAAATAGTTCTTAGACAGTCAAGTTGTACTTTTCATTATGTATAAGTATAGCGATATTTTAGTTATTGTTGTTTTATTGCCCCTCCTATATTGCATTAATTAAATAACATTCTTTTCCATATTTTTTAACCCTCTTAGACCATACGGCAACATATGTTGCCATTAGGAAATCCAATACAGGCATTCCGGGATACCGAAAACCGGCATACCGGTCAATTTTGTCCGGTATTAAATACCGGTATTTAAAGATCGCATTCCGATATTTCTGTATTTGAAGACAAAAATAAATCTAGTATTGTATGCATTTTAGTATTAATTTAGGCGATAATAGTTTAATACAGTGGTGCCTACCTGAAGAAGTATTTCAATCAGTTATCACCATTTTGTAACAAACCGATCTGCGCCAAAATAAAAGTGCAATATGAATATTTTCGAATTTTTTTTTTTCAAATCGTAAAACATTTGCCATCTTAGGAGGGATAACCAACTAATCAATATTAATGTATTTAGAAAAAACAGTACTCCACGTAAATTGTTTAATAAAGTGTAATTCAAATAATTTCTTTGAATACCGGTTTTAATACCGGTATTCCGGTATTATACTTTTATAATACCGAAATATCGGTATTGATTTTTCATCCGGTATTGGATTCCCTAATACCATTAACTTTCTGTATGCATATTATGGATTTATTTAAATTTTCCGCCACAATTACAACTTTTCTATTTTTTTTCTTAATATGTGGAGAGTCTTTACTTTCCCGTTAAATATAACAAATGTCATCTTAATACAGATTTTATGATGCACGATTTTATATCACACGAAAATTGAAATATTTGAAAAAGTTAAGTTTGGATGGCTATAATATGATTCACTTTTTTTCCAAAAATCTTAGTTTTTTTACTAAATAATTTGAGTATAATTATGTATTGTTGAAGGCGCAATTTTATTCTCTTAGAAGTGCTTAGAAGAAAAATGTCATTCAGTAAAGGTAAAATATGTTGCCAAATAAAATAAAGTACCATATATGATAAATCAGTGCCTAGCATCCAGATCAAAAATATTTTGCCAGCTAGAATAAGTGTAAGATTTCAATAAATATAATTCGACAAAAGTTCAGGTCTCAAAGCGTTAATTAAAAATCCAAAAACTAAATCAAAAATGTCAACTGTTCCATAAGGAGCGAGTGTGAGCGAGTTTTAAAAATTTCAAATCCAATTTATATTCAATCATCATACCATAGCAGTTCAGTTCGAAATTCTCTTCTACTTACGTAATAAAGTTTGAGGGCTTAATAATAATCAATCTCTTAGATACACCTCTAAAATGTTCCATTCAAATCTATCTAATCTATAATTTCTGCACATCATGCCTACCTCTATGTACCTACCTACATATATATACTTATATTATGTATATAAAAACTAAATTTATTTACACGATTATTTATATGATTTATACGTTGTACATGTACCCAAAGTACATATTATTATACATTTGCATATATGTATGTACAATAAATAAATACATAATGTTAATGTACATATAAACAAAACTAATATTACGATTTTTTTGTATATACATAAGTACATAATATGTATGTATATACTGTACATAGTCCTGACCAAAATAATGATTCAAAATAGATAAAAGTATAATGATATGGTTTATTGTTAAAGGGTCATTAATTTTATTTATATTGAATGTATTCTGTACGAAATATAGCATGCTACATATTCAAAGGAATAATTTTGTCTAGCATAAGTAGAATAATGTATAATAAAGTAAATATATGTACGTACGCCTAATTTAGGTACATGAGCTTTGTAATTTGTGTATTACTCCATTTTCGTTAATTTATTTCGAATTAATCATAGTTGGTTATGCAGCAATTCTTTTGAATAGAATTTATTCCAAATGTGTAATAACAAAATTAATACCCAAAAAAAAAAAAAAATTGTGGTTGAGTGATTAAAAGCATAAATTTCTCGCCCATACACCAGAACAATATTTTTATCAATTAATATAATAAAAAATTTTATCGGAACAAAATCCCCCGTACCTACTCACTAACCTGAAATTGTAATTATAGGACTTTTGGATTTCGCGTCCAATATATTTCTTCATATAATTCAATAATTCAATAATTTCTAAAATGAATTTAATTTAATTACTGGCCATTGAAATAAAAAATAGATCCATTTTTAAGGGAATTTCATAAGCTTTTAGAATATAAAATAAAATTTATGGGCTTTCTAGGAGAATTTAAGAGAAACATTTAATAATTTGACTAGAAATTAGTCAATAATGAAAAAAATAAAAGTTTAACCAAATTTTGTGGTACCATTCTGTAAATTAAAAGCAAACTATCATTAAGTAAATCTATCTATTAGGCCTCAATTATTTTTAAATATTTTTCCAAAAATGAATTTGACAATAAACTTTCTTTTTTCGTCTCCTGTGAAATCGGTTCATCGACTGGCTTTATTCTGCCATTACAACGGGAAATGGAAAATTGTTACAGTTTTAGAAAATATTTTCCCAATTCATATGACAATTTTGGGAAAAAAATGTTTACATAAAGCAAACTAAAATAAAATCGAATTAAAATTATCTTCACTGATTTCACATGGATATCTCAATCAATGGCAAAATCAATTAACAATTTTTCCGGGGAAGCTATTCGAATAAGGATTTTGAGAAATACAAATACATTGCTCGGGAATAATATTGTTGGAAATTTTTGTAGTGACTCTTTCGTCATTTTTTCAATTCCCTGGATATTCCAGAATTCGACCATTGTAAATGCTTTGAAAAACGTAGTTTCCCCACTAATGTGATAAAAAACCAATATAGATAAAATTAATGGCAATTTGCCATTAAAGTTTAAGTCAGCCTTAGTTCACATTAAAAAATCGACAATATTTTTTTAATTTGACTTAAAAGTTCTTCTGGCAATTAGCTACAGAAATGGTGCTTGATCATTCTGATGATTTCATAAGAATTGTTCCAGTTTGCCGTATGAATGCAGATTACAGTAAAATGTGGACAAATCCAGTGATTTATTGAAAAAATGTCAAGAATATATGCTTCTAAAGTAAAATGTAAAACTTTAAACTAGCACACAGTCATTTTAAATGCGATCGTTCATCCAGTTAAAGAGAGTACAAAAAACTGTGCAAAATGGTCTATAAATATACATAGGAAGTCCAATATAACGAACGATATAAAACCAAGCCCATTCGTTATTTGGACTTAGAAAATTCTAAACCATAATAAACCAAAAAAGTCCGATTGTTCATTAGGGTGCATTTTCAATGTAAGTAATTTTTTTGAGAAATTGAAATGTGGCGGGTGTGGAAAACTTGGGTATGGGTATAAAAATAATTTCAGTGAAATTTGAACCAAAAAAAAAATCGTTTAGAGGTCGCGCATTCGGGTCAAAAGTCAAAAATATGCACTTTTCCATATTTCGGCCTATAACTTTTGAACGTTTACATTTAAAAAAAACATCATTAAGAACAAAATTATAGCTGATAAAATTTCCTTTAAAATAGTATATCATTTTCCTATATTCAAACTTTAGGTATTAGAGGGAATATTTTTGAATAAACAGAATTTTTCAGATTTTTGGAAGATTTACTTAAACATTGGTCATTCGTTCGTTATATAGAAACATTTTTTGCTTTTTATTCGTTATTTAGAAACTTAAAATTAAAAAAAAACGCTTTCGTTAAATTGGATATTCTTTATATCGAGGGTTCGTTATATTGGACTTCCTATGTACTACCAAAATGTCCAAAGTACTCAACATTTGTGGACACACACAAATTTAGACTAGAAATTGGATAAATCACTTTTCGAACTAAAAATTATAATAAAAAAACGAACGTCCAAATTACCACATTTTTCCCTACCATTTTACATTTTTGTCAAATTCAATTTAGTGGAATTTAATTTAATAATTGTTCGAAAATCATATCATCTCCATAGATTTTTCAGTGTTTATTTGTATAATTAAAAATGACTTTGATTTTCGAAAAATCTATTAAAAACAACCAAAATTATAAATAATGGGGGACTCGATTTTTTGTTTGTAATTAAAATTAAGTCAACATAAAACATTTTAAAATGTAAATGGTAAATTTTACGGTTATTGATTTTACACCAGCTTGTTTCTTTCTTTTGTTAACGATAACATCTATTTGCACTTTATTATTTATATATGTACAATTATTATATATACGGTATGATTACGTATATTCGTTAATTATTTTTAAACATAAATAGCAATTCAGTTATTTTGAAACAATGCCAAGTTGACGACATTAAATAAATAGAAATTTTTTTATTTATTGATAACGATATTAGTGTCACTCTATAAAAACATGTAGTAAAAAAAGTATATATGTACCTCTATACTCATTAGCGGTTAAACAAAACGTGACAATAATAAGTTTAGTTTATTGTTTAGAACTAAATGGTTTTTGTTTATATTTTGAATATAATTGATTATAATTATATTTAATATAATGAATGTAACTATTTCGTCAATTACTTTAGCCTTCGCAAAAATATAATTATCATAAATAGGTATTAAACATTTATTTGTCATTTTTTTTTTAATTGCGCTTGATGATTAAAAACAATATAAACTAATGATATATGTAGTTGAAACGTTTTCGGTAATTCATAAATAATAACTAGAAATAGGTTAATACCTTAAATAGAAAAACCAATGATAGGCAACATTAATAAATTGAATAAGTCTTACTCAGTGCCAATGCGTCAGATGTCTAACCTTTAGTGGTTTTTCTCTATTTGCATATACAATTTTCGTTAATTTAGTATTACAATTAGAATAATAGAATAATCATTCTCTAACTAATAAGTTATTAGTAGGTATTTTAGATTTTAGTATATAACAATTGAAAAATTTGATTTAATAATAAAAAGAACAATAAAAAATATAATAAAAGTGTTTTTTATTATTATTATTAAAAAAAAATTCAAAGTTTTCTGGTTCACTATCCATTTTATATACGGAACACCACTCTTCCTATAAATATTATCACAATTTGAATTTATAGATTAAAATAATATTTCTCGAGCAAATCACAGACCTTAGTTCCTTACAAATTAAACATTTTTGCTAAACAAATGTTCCTCCTATTAAATCTTCAATGAATTAATATCAACATCAACATCCTGAAGTTCTTCCGTGAAATTAAATCAAATTAAATCAAATGGCCGCCAAATCTAAGATGGCGCATAAAAAAAAACAATTTTAAAGTGCCTGCACAATTATACGATTATTTAATATCTTTTATCTCTTTAATTCCGAATGCGGTTTCAAACGATACACTATTGCGGTTAACTAAGTAATGGTTAGTTAGAAGTTAGAACACAACTCGAATATTTTACTTTGTTTTGGGATATACATATAGCTATTTATAATTGGAGTATATAAAAGTTGTATCTTTTACATCTGTGCAAAATACGCTTATTTCTCGAACAAATATTTCTTTATAAATTAATCCATAAGATTTTTGATTATATTCTTTTATTTAGAGTTTTACTGTCTACAAGAAATTTGATTACATTCCTATCTCAAGCAAAAATATTCTAATTTTTATTTTTTTCATTTTATTAATATTTTTATCTTTATTTTCTTTTTTTACATTTATTATTTCAATTTTTTGCTTTTATTTTCCATTATTTCCATTTATTTATAGTTTTATTTTATTTTAATTTTAATTTTTTTATATTTATTTTTATTTTAAAATTATTTTTATATTTTTTTTTTCTAATTTTAATTTAATATTTATTTTTATTCTCATTTGTTTCTATGAATTGGATTTTCTGTTATGAACCCCACTATTTTAATAAATAAATTATGAAAGGCTCAAGATTTACTACACAATTAGATTTGTATTAGACTATAAGGATTACATTCACAATTTTTCAAACAATTTTAAAAATTTAGTTTCCGCCAATAAAATATCCCCATTTTGAATCATTTGCTAAATTCTAATTTCGGCTATAAAATGGTGACATTCACCGTTAAAACAAGAGAAAATTGGTTAAAAAAAAATTAATTTGGCTTTGGACGTTTGGCTTCAGCTTAACATCGGATATCAACAATATACCCATTTTAAACATGTCACCGAAAATCAGCCAATAGAAAGGTATTGTCGGTTGTTGATTGATTATTTTTTTTTAAATGAACCAATTTTGTTCAATAACATTAATTGCAACAGGTAAATATTTAAATTCTGAGCATTTGATCCTTATAAAATATTTTTAACGCATCATGCAATCAAAAAAATTTGTTCAAAAAAAAATGCTCCTCTTAATAGTCACTTAATTGGATTCTGCCTTGCTATTTTCGAAATTACGTACGCAATTTTGTTCCAGAAAATCGTTTTATTTTATTGAAAAATGTCCGCCCCCATTATGCCTAATTTACTTTCTTTGTATCCTTTGATGGATAAAAATCGGTATTTATTATGTACAGTACCTACACGCATTGATGAATATTTATATAACATACATAAATACGTATATATGTAGGTACGCACCAAAAATAACAATAAAAAATATTTTATTCATTTATTTTTAACAAAGTTTTTTTGCTTTTTACATGAAACAACAATTATTCATGCCTCATTAATTAAACTCGCAATTTTGATTTATTAACGTTTATTAACTAAGTTGAATAACACCGCGCGTTTATACACAATTTGTGTGTGTGTTCTTGATTTTTATTCTGCATAAGTATAATTAAATACTCATTACAAGCAACTAACCACAACGGTGTGTTTATATTTTATACTATGGCTTTTATTAAATTAATTAATTGTTTAATTAATGAGATATAAGCAATTTGTTTTCTCTCCATCAGTATAAAACTTTGTTGTAATTTTTGTAACAAGTTGCTTAGAATATTTAAAACTAAAAGAAATCTTTACATTGTATACTTACTTACTTTCATATATAGAAAGGTATGATTAGCATCTTCTCTTCATAGAGCATTTGCTATAATTTTGTAATTATTAAATAAACGTTTGGCAATTTTCTTTATATTTTATACAAATTATGTGTATCATTATATGGTAAATATGTAGGTATTCTACGTCGTGAGTGACAAATTTGCTCTACTCCATTTTGGAATTTTATCAGTCCTGTTGAGTACAGGCGAGCAGGATTGGAAAGTAAAAAATTAATGGATAAAATACCTAATTTGTTACTTGTAACACAAATGTAAATGTTACACGACGAAAATCAAGTTAAATTTGCTAGATGTATTTGTTACCAAAATTGGTATCTATTTTTCAACCCAATGATTGGCGCCAATTCGCCATTCTAAAATATTTCAGAACAATTCTGAATGATGTCTTGAGAGGAGGTTATTTTGTGTATCTGTCAAACTGAATTGAATGGAATCGTATTAGTTCGTTACATTTGTTACCTTTGTTCCATTTATTACCAGTTTTGGTAACAAATGTAGCAAATTCGAAAAAAAGTGTTATTTTAAGTCAATTCAATTACAATGCTACGAATTTGACGAGAATTGGATCTTAATGATAAAATCGCGTACGGATAATTGGTTAAAAAGTAAAAAAGTGAAAAATGTTTAAAAAAAAGCATAACATCCAAACTCTTCTTGTTAAAAAAAAAATCGAACATTCTTAATATTTTAACAATATGATTTTTCATAAAAGACACAAAAAGGGCTAAAAGGACACAATTGGGATACTTCATAATGAACATAATAAAAAGCTCAAAATATCAGACAATATCAGAATTTTTACCGTGCAATCTAAACTTGGCACTTAACAGTAAGCAACTGCACAAAATAAGGAATTTTTGTATTTGAAAGTTGAGCAATTTTGAAAATATTTAGTAATTTTAATTTTTTGTTCAGTAGCCAATTTAGTCATCAAAACAATAACCTAGATCGTTAGAATTATTTAAATATTGTATTTTTCTCTGGAGTAGAAATACTCCTGAAATATAAGTTTAGGGAACAGCAGTTGGTATTTGCGTTTAGGGTGCAGCTTTTAATGGAAATCTTTTGATTATGGCAGAGTAGTAAATATAGAAAAAAACTCGCAACAATATGGTCCAAATTAGTATTAATTTCTTAATTTTCTCCCCACTTTTTATAAGTATATATATCTTTATTTATTATGGCTATGTTCCAAAAAATAAGAATTGAATAAATATAAAAATATCCAAATTATTCAATAGATTATTGCTGCAAAAATATGCTAAGAAAAATATAAAATCGAGAAAAAACAAGCTTTGCGTATAGTTAAGTAAAACTTTTCGTGTGCAGAAACGAAGCCAATTCAAATCCCATAGAGAGAATTACCCAGTTAATCTATCGAAGAAATTGTATTTTACAAAAATATCAAGTATGAAGATCAATAATTTGTTTGCGATAAAAATTTATTTCAGTCTGATCAAAATAAATATATTCAAACAGTCATGTTACTATGTACAATCCAGTTTTTCAACAATAATTCTAGATACGTATTTTATGAAATTAGACAACTCTTTCGACAGCTACTTTATGTTTAGCGTATATTCATAGTAATAATGCACAGATATGTATTTAGGGGATTGAAATAGGGGCCTTTACATTATGAAAATTAATTGTGCAAGGAGGACAAGTACCAAACCATATAAAGACCATCTTCTATATATGTACGCCTTAGACACTAGCCATATACAGGTAGATATATACATAGCTACCTATGTATACGCATAATTACATATACATATACACGCCTGTATAAGTAAATCTATCCTTAGGTTAATTATAAATCCCACCGCTCGCTACAGAAACCACAAGCCCCATTCATCTACATCAATAGACAAATATAAATCACGTTCATATTTTATTTTTATTTATTTAACAGAAATCTTTACACATCAACATTTTGTTACAATTATTAGACACATCACATCACAAATAACAAGCATTGTCTATAAATACAAAATACATTTAACTTGAATAAGTATAGATTGTCTCGTGCCCTCTTAAATTCCCATTCTCTTCCCACTTGCAGTAATAAGACAAGAAGAAGACTCGTCGTCGGCTTGATTACTTCAAAGTGCTATGCTTTATTTTTATAATGCATCCAACCATTGCTAATTCCCTCCTCGATAGTTTGTGACACCCACACGGGATTATTTGATGGCTAAAACGAGAGATCACGTTTGTGTGAAACAACACACAAAATGAATGAACAGAAAACGACACACAAAGAAAAAAAAAACAAAAAACAGAAAAAAAAAGAAGAACAATTCACGTACAACAAAAAACATATAATAATCACTATAAAGTCAATTAACTAACCTAACAAATTAGCTTTTGACTGAAGCCGACATTCTTTGTCGGTGCATATGCACCAATAGCAAACGAAGTTGGCTACGATTGGATATTGTACATTGAACGCCTTCGGTGGGACGTTCTTGTTGAACCGGATCAACAGCAGAATTGTATGAAATGTGGACGGGAACAGTTACTACTCGTTATCCATAGACGTTGGTAGGAGATTTCTATCTACTCGTGACTTCCACAGAGTGTATGTAAGGGTGCTAATGGATTACTAGAGAAATTGTAATGCGTACTAATTGTTGTTGTTTTTTACTTTTATTTTATGGAGTAAATAGAAAATTTAGTGTACAGAATAATTTAAATCGGAAGTTAAAATATGTGTATAAGTGGATTAAAATATAGATAATTACACACAATGGATATATACTTATTACTAAATTAAAAGTGATTAATGGTTGTCCGTAGCCTATAAGTTAATTATTCAAAATATAGGCAATAGGAAATTGTTTATTTTTTTTAATAATTTTTGTGTAGTGCAATTTAGCGTTAATTAGTATTTAAAAAAATGTTGTGTACAAGTCCGCCACCTGCAAGTCCGGCCGGTTCAGAAATATCTGTCGGTGCACCTAGTCCGCCACCAGAACATCATGGCGACGATTATTTTAGACCATTGAAAAGACTAAAGGGCATATCGTCCAATTCTAGAGAACGTTCATCAAGTCCTCCATCTCGATCTAGTTTAGAAGGTGTAAAAAGTTTCTCAATAGCCGATATTCTCGGTCACGAGGACACAATGCAACAAAATCAAAATCATCAAAGCACTAAAATAGTCAGACCATGGGATCATCTAAGAGGTCCGGTTCCAGTAAGACCATTTCTTCCACCTGCCTTGTTACATTATGAACATCGATTAGCATTAGATTATCAGAGACAACTTCAGGAACATTTGAATGCACAAGCACAGCTGCTGCGACATATGAACATGAGTATGGATATAATACCATCAGAAAGTGGTTCGGAACGTTCTAGTTCGGCAGCAAGTGATTGTTGTTCGCCGGAAATTGGAAGTCGATTGTCGGATCATCATCATGGTCAACAATCGTCACCGCACGGTAGTGCAACAGTACAGAAAACAAAACCAAACGGTACACCTTTAGATGCATTATTTCAAATGACCAACAAATCGTTCGATGAAACACAAGGAGAAAATGGTACAGGTATTTTTGCCTATTTCGTAGAATTAATTTTGATATAATAATTTTGAACTATTTGTTGCGGAAGTCATCCCTTTTTTGACAACTCAATGCTTAATCAGTGACATACCTCTCTACGTCCATCCTTCACAGGTACAATATACACTGAATTGTGTCACTTTGTCACTTACACTTAGATTTACGCGAACTGAGCCAATTTGAATAATTTCACAAAATTACCAATATTGTTGATCATGCCTCTTTAATAATTAAAGTAAATTTTACGAATCTATACTAAACACAAAATATGCATAATTAATAAATGTACCGTGTACCTATTATTGTCGTGACTGGATGGTTTTTGATTTATTAAAAAAAAAAAAAACAGTAACAAATATGTGTTAAAAGTCAGGGCAATTAAATCATAACCACATTATCGTGACAAATGCCGATTTAATTGAAACGAGTCAACAATTAATATCGAAAATTTATTAACTTAACAATTTGATTAGTTAGTCACATGGACCTGATATTGTTGTTGATATGTATATATGTATGAATGAAAATGTGTATTTATTCGTTTCATACATACAGTAGTAAATACACACAGAGCAATTTTTACACAAAGAATGTGATTGATTTTACTATTTTATGACTATTCAGCTAAAATAGTTGTTTATAGTAAAATAGTAAACATATTGACAACATTACTATGAAGCGCTGTATTTTTTACCATAAAATGTAGTAGATTTATTACATTTATGGTATATTATTTATGTTAACTATAAATTACTGTATTCATAGTTAAATTACCACAGAACATAGTATGATTTACCATGAATATCATGATATATTAAAAAAAAATTAAGCCTTTGTAAATACAGTTTATATTACTATGGAATGTAGCATTTTTACTATAGGATTCTTCCGATTAGCTATATCGTTGATAAGAATACCACAGACTTTGTTGATTGTAAATCAATCACTTCTGGTATTGATTTTACCTTGATTTATAGTAGAAACTACAATTTTTTCTCTTCTCTTTGTATGTATATAAAAACACATACATACGAGTATTAATATTATACATTATTTATGCGTTACTTAAGTTTATTTTGCTAAATAATGCAACATTACTGATTAGTAATTGACATCTGTACATTGTAACTACATACAACATTGGAAAAAGACTCCCAAGTAAAGCTAGAACAGTTTTTATACTAAACTAATCCTCCACAACAACTTCCTCTATCCTTCCCCCACATTTTTCAATTTCATGTAAGTATTGTGAGAAGATGGATACTTTTGAGTAATTTAGTATGGTGTGTCCGTAAAGGGTTAACGGTGGATCAAAAATGGTAACCTCTCCTTTTATGCAACACAAAAAACAAAAACTTTTCATATAAGAATTGTGAGAAAATTGCCATTTTATTGAATTTTAGTATGGGAAATCCTATAAGGGTTAAAGATGGACAAAATATGGTAATCCCCTATTATGGAGTACAAAAAACAAAAAAACATTTTTGCATATACAAGAAAACACGGAAAAACACTTTTCTAACAAAAAATTTGTATGAGAGGGGGTCGAAGGGTTGGGGAGATTTTGCCCATTTACAATACCATCAAAAGACATATTTTAATCAATTCGAAAAAAAAATCAAGCTTCTAACTCAACGCGTTCTAAAGTTATTGTGATAACGAGCGAATGAAGCAGCGAGTGACCGAAATTTTTATTGAATTTTGTTGTTGCAAAAACTTCAATTCGTGGAGAAAACAAGGAAAAACGCAAAGTTTCCAATTGCCTGTTATTCTATAATTCTATATTATATAAGTACAGTAAAACTTTGATTATCTGAGGTAATTAGGACCGGCCAGACCTCGGATAACCAAAATATTAAATAATATGGTATTGAGATGTAATTTCCTGAGTGATTTACATCTTTATATGCTAATTTGGAGCCATGCTTACTTCAAAATCTATATTAATTGGCTTTAAATATTTTAGTTTTAAATAAACAAAGAAGATTTGATAATGCACTCAAATGAAAGAAATTTGATATTGTAAGGTACTGTATTCCGGTATGGGTAAGGAGCGGATATGTTTTCAGGGTGTACACGGCAAACTGTGTGTTTTGTTTTCAATGGAACACAAAAGTTTTTTGTTTTTAAATTCACCTTGGTTAATACGGAAACACAGATAACCGAGGCTCGGATAATCTACGTTCTACTGTATGTAAAACATAACACCAGGGAAACTATGCAATGTTAAACGTTTCATATAAATGTCCGTATCAAAATCTGTTATCAAACATAACTATTTTCTAATTATAATATTAACCAATCGATACTTGTCGGTTATACACATTTTTATTGTTGTATCTATTACCATGTACAAAATTAATTTACTAATTAAAACTTACAAGTCATTTATAGGTATTAGTTATGTGTATATATTTATGTATATGTAAGAAGAAATGCTTAACATAATGTTGACCTTTTTCAGGCAAAAATATTACAATTTAGAGAAAAGAAAACCGGCAACGGACTGGTGTTGTTTATTAACCATATTTTCAATAACTAGTAAATATTTCAATTTTGTTCAGGCAATTGATTTTCTTTAATCTTTATACGGAAGCAACCTCACGTACAAAATATTGTTATGAGATTTAGTAATAATAACAATTTACGTATACAAAATGCATATAGCTATTGGTATGATTCTTATTTTATTTTATCAAAAAAAGCCGCCGAATTATTCTTTTCAATTATGGTCCATTACGATTATTTTATATTAATAAAAAAAAAATTAGAATTGAAAAGTGAGTTTTTTTTTTACATTGAATTTTTGGTGTGAATAAGCTATTTATTCAATTATTTACCATAATAATAATAAAATTATAACTTATACATATACAATACACCGACATACGTATACGCCTAATTAATTATACATCATATAATAACTATTTTATGAGTTTTACTTCATTTTTGAAAACTATTATAGATATTTCAAAATTTTCTAACATTTTCTACCTCTTCTTGAGATGGACTTTAGTTTTGCTAAGTACCATAATATTAATTAACCAACTCTACAAAGCGCAAATCAGCTAAACCGAACAAATTTTTCTAATCAGAGTTAAGTTTAGTATCAAAGTATCACATTTAGTGTCATTTTGTATCATTTAGTATCATTTAGTATTATTCAGTATTATTTAGTATCTTTTAGTATCATTTAGTATCATTTAGTATCATTTAGTACCATTTAGTACCAT
>JANSTT010019154.1:0-73099 GCA_026745375.1 Platyura marginata | reverse complement strand
TTAGTATCATTTAGTATCATTTAGTATCATTTAGTATCATTTAGTATCATTTAGTATCATTTAGTATCATTTAGTATCATTTAGTATTCATTTAGTTTCATTTAGTTTCATTTAGTATCTTTTAGTATTATTAAAAAATTGGTGGTCAAAACGGGATATTCTAACAAGTGTAATGATCACTCATAGGACAAGACAGCATATGCCGTCTCAAAAGTACATAGTCATAACTGGAAGACATGGCATGTGTCCCACTAAAACCCATATCGATAATATGTACTACTATCTGCCAATGTGTTAATTATTATTTAGTATTATTCTATTATTAGTACTCCTATTCCTCACTGGCCATTGCAGGCATAATAAACACCTACATAGACTACGAATCACCACATATTGAAGAAGAGACTCCGGAACACATTCTATGTGAGTGTGAAGCACTAGCCCGAAGCAGACTTCAATATCTAGGATCAGCCTTTCCCTCACCGAGGAAAATCACTACACACCTCCAAAATGGGTTGATTAAATTCCTAAATAGGATCAATACCACTATAGGAGGAGTCTAAAACAGAGGTATAGTACAATAGATCTACAAAGATCGCGGTGCTCTGGGACTAAATAGACCAACCTCAAATCTCTAATCTAATCAAGTACTCCTATTACTTAGTATATCTCAGGCATATAAATTCAAATTAACGCAGCTGGATAGAGACGAACAAACGTGTAAAAATTTTGCTCGAATTTAGTATCCATTTGGTACTATTTGGTAGCTAAGTATTATATTTACCAGTGAGCTGTTTTAAATTGATTTTCCACTTTATACTATGATAATCGATACAATAAGATATCAACGTAAAGAACTATGTCATTCTAAAGTCCTAGATTTAATTCCCTTTGGATTTAAAGAATAAATATTGTATCATTCAGATATCGTCTTGCAGGAATTAATTGCCATATTCTATTTTAATCTAAGGTGTCCCAAGTTTTTTTTTTAAATTAAGTATATTTACCAAATTTCGTGTCTTTTTAAGTGACGGATCCTGAGAATTATTGAACTGTTTGAAAAAAACTTTAACTTTAACTTTTTAAGGAAAAAAATTAGGCATGCGTTGAACATCTTGACCGATTTTTCGTCGGTTTTTTAAAAAGTGACACAATTTTGACTGTTCCTAATATTGAAGGGGTATGGTTTTGAAACTTTGTATTTTTATATTGTTTTAAATATCCAGAATTTTTTGTCAAATAAATTTTTCGACTTAATTTTTTTTTTGTCATAGTCCCAATTTAAATCCAACCATCACTAAACATTTTTAAAATACCATTATTTATCTAATCTAATCCTGAAAATAAAACCATTATTTATCTTTAAAACAAGTCAAGAAACTTTCAAAAAAATTTAATCTAAGAATCTATTAAAATAATACTAGAAAAATTAAGATCTCCTAAGATTAAGATTTGGTTTTCCTTTTTTTGTCCATAGAAATTTGAGTATTTTTATCTTATTTTATCTTATAATAGTAGAATTATTATACCGATAATTTTTCAATTGCTATAGGAACTGAAAAATTGTCGTATTTCTTGTTTATTTATAAAAACTAAAACTCTAGTCAGTGATCTCAATGAACGCTTTCAAGTGAGTCATAATTTTTAAATTAGAAACATTAACTTTATGTACCATTTGTCGTAATGTCAATTGATTCAATTTTTTCATTGTTAAAAAAAAAATTTCCTACCTCTGCATCTGCATATTATACCACCTCTAAACTCCTATACAATTTCAGTTCAGTATCACCACAACCTCCAAAGTCCAAATAATTGAATTGCATCATAAACAAAGGGGGAATTTAATGTAAATTTCAACGTAATTTGATTCATATAATAAATGGTGGAACTACATCCAATAGCCAATATCTAATTTGCCCGATCTAAATACAAAATACAGAAGTCAATATCAATTTTCTTCAATAATTTGAATTCAAGATTCAAGTAACACGTCTTGGTAACACGTTACACGTAGATATTATACTTATATATATGTATGTATTGTATATAAGACAAGATCAAATTCGATGCATCACAAACCAATTTAAAAAAAAAATGAAAAAAAAAAATAAAGAAATAAGAAGAGATTCAAAATTATGTATTTAATGCTTAACAGAATTAAAATTCCCCGCGAAGACTATCGAAGCGAAATTGATATTGGCCTTTTAAAGTGGAGATATTACAAACTACGTAGATTTCCATACGGTATAGCGCTACATTTGGTATAAAAAAAAAATTTACAATTTGATTTTATTTTAACAGCGAAGGCGGAAAAATATCAAAGATCAATCAATAAAACAAGATTATTTTTTGAAATGCAAACCGAATGTGTTAAAAGTTAAAATAGCAAAGGAATATGTGAGAGATCAATTCGATACACTCGATTAAGGTGTTATTCACAATTCTATCAAAAGGTGCGGACTTGCCTTTTTACTAAATGCGTGGACAATGAGTTTAACAATGCTATTGTTATGTTGTTTTTTTTGTATGTATGTATGTAGGTACAATAAGTGATCATATGAACTAAATTAATTTCAGTATTTTTTTTATGTCGATCAAGTTTGTTCTATTTAATTAATTCTTGGATTCATTTTATATATACAATTCTTGATTTACTCATATCAAATATGTTTAGCTTAACAATTCACAAAAGATAAAGATAATAACAACAAAAAAAGGATCGCCAATTTTCAAAATACATCTCTGCTTATTTTAGAACCATACCAAATTTGTACTGAATTAAGCCTAAAATCTATAGCCCATATTAGTCACACCTAGTAGACTTTTAGTTACATATTTTAAACCAAGGCATTAATTCAATGTGTGTTCTTTTATTTGATTTTTTTTTCTTTTTCTAAATATAAATACAACAATAATACTTGCAAGTTGTTGGGTTGTTATTTTTGTTATTGGTTATATTATATTTTACCCTATATGTTCAGTTACATACAGTAAGATAAGACATGACGGTGAAAAACATAGAAGGAGAAATGCTATTAGTTAAGTACATAATTGCTAATAAAATTGTAATGCCATGCAAAAATCATTTAAGACCTAGATTATTAGACCTTGATCATAATTATTATTTTAGAAAAGGCTCTAACATTAATTTTTTCAAAAATTGCATTTTTTTTATGAAATCTGGTGATTGGGGATATTTTACACTATCTGGCAACACTATTTTACGAAAAATATGGGTTTTTCTTTTTCTCTCCTGAAATTTAGGAGATAAGAATTTTTTAGGAAACTTTTAATGAAAATCTAAGGGATATATTAGGGAAAATTAGGAAAATCTGAACAAAATTTTTTTTTTCTAGAATTCCATTAATTTGATCTTAAAATGAATAATCTTAATGTTTTCAATGAAATTGTGAAGATTTCAAGTAATTTGTATAGAATTTCACATGAATTTGCTGAATTATAATTTAACTTTCATTTAATTGTTTGTTTCTCGCTTCACGTCATCCTTTCACATAAGTACCTGTAATAATGGAGTGATTATATAGTAACATCGACAGTCGACAGTTAATTCATTAAAAATACTAAACGATGATTTAAAGCCCAAAAACTATAAGATGGTTGGATTCATACATTTCCACATTTAGCCCTTAGTCTTAAGATTAAATTCTAATGCCATGATTTTTACAAAATCTTTAATTGATAACACATTTTCTATTTTTTTTTTATCAAAATGTACTACCCTAACGTTAACGATCAAAGGTTACCCAAGTTTTCCAAATATTAGTCAAGGAGATGGAATTCATATCTTAAGTCTAAGAAGGGATAGTAAATTCAAATTCAAAAATTTTATATTAACTTAAAATTAATATCTTAATCTTTTTTAATACATTTTTAGACTTTTCCAAAAATTTCCCATTTGTGTTTTCCAATATTATAGAACGCCAAGAAATAATTAAAATTTCAGATTGAAAAAAAAATTATATTAAATTAATTGATAAATGAAGGATGCATATTGTGAATTACAAAAACGAAACAAAATCCATTTCCTTAATTTTATTGGCTAATTATGGCACTAAAAAAAAAAAAAAAAAAATAAGTAATAAATTGAAAAGAACGCATACATCAAATGCCTATAAAAGAGGCAATGAAAATATTCCGGTCTTCAAACCATTTAAACACATACCTAAACGCCACGATCATCAATCTACCATTGATTGACCTAATAATGTCCTGACCATGATTATTTAACAGAAACAGGTAACATGAATCATGCCTCTCTACATACATACTTACATATATTCTGAACATTTTTTCTTAACACCTGACGGATATTCTTTTAAATGTTTTTGTGTATAGTCTCTCTCTTTTTGTCTATCTCTCTCTCTCTCTGTGTCTGGTCTTTGGATTGTATTATTTCATTGTGACGTATCTAGTTATGCCTTGTGTAAATCGAAATTAAAAAGATTGAAGGCACACAACATAATAAAATCTAGTGGTTATTATTATACTTCATAGCTTCATACATACTTATGCAAGTAACTACATATATAAAGAATAAAAATAAGAATTCCAATCTATCGGTTGTTAAAAGATGCTATACATTGGCTACATAATCAAGGGTATTGTGATTAAGAACATGTACTATCCAGTTATCCAGTACAATACAATCGTCGTAGAGTAACATTAATTTGATTAGTGATTAATCGATTACTTTTATTGCATTTAATAAATGTAATATATAAAATGCTGTGCAAAAATAATTGATTATATTCAAGAAACATTTTATCATTCAAAGTAAAGCCGCTTCCAAAAAAAAAAAAATAAAAAAAAATAAAATAAAGATTGCCGTAAGCATTCAATGTATCTCTGCTCTCGTATATAGATAATTGTTAATCTATTTTTAATTTACATTGGTGTTAATGATTACCAACAAATTCAATTGGTTCGTATTTAAGAAAGTCGAAATAAATTACATTTTGGTTGATTTAACTGAATTTTTATAGCTGCTGAAATTCAATTGAGATTGAGACGGTTAAAACTGTTATCGCATTTATTGCTATGTAGTACCGGGTGATCCAACTTCAGTTTTTGAACTTTAAAAAAAAAACACACACACACACACATCAACCCATGATGTGACTCTGAGTCACATTTTATTTTGGAAAATTTACAATTCTATTCTAATAATTAATTGAATAAATTTAGTAGAATGTAGAATAATGTGGTAAAATTGACCATAAATTTACGTAAATTTTTCACTTTTAGTAAAATATCGTAATTTTTTGTTTATCACTCAAATAACGTGGGTTGATTATGATTAAGGATATCTTCCGATTTTTTTTTTTTATTAATTTATAACTTTTCACTCAAAATATCTATGGCGCCATTCGTTTTATTGCGCAACCCTTATAAAGATATTGGCAAATTGTGTAATGCCTATTTATCTAAGGGTCGTGGATTTTAGCATTATGCAATAAAACAATAAAGAACGAAATTCTTGTGTCGGCAGTTTAGAGATATGGTAAATTTAGAATAGTTTAGTATTAGGAAATTTTCATCGATGGCTTATGTACAATACCCGCTAACTCATTTTCATCAGAGAAGAAGATTTTCTTTAAACAATCTGTATCAATTTCCCACTGCTCTAACACCCAATTTACGTAATCTGCGATTCATTTCGTAAATGTATTGTTGCAAACTAACATCTCTCATTTTTAATATGCATTCTTTTTGACAGCTGTATAATTTACAGTGCTGCCAACATAAAAAACTCAAATCGGATCACCCTGTATAGTACTGTACATATGTATGTGTGAAATTAAAAGAGTAGATATATTGGTTACTATTTGATTTTGAAATGTTCAATAAATTCTAAATTATCGATAAACTTCTAAAAAAAAATCATTTTGTGACTTTTCTTCCGTATAGGAAAATAAATTGTACAATTTTCCAAAAACCAAAATTATTTAATCACTTTTTAAAATTAAAAGAATCTCAGAAAATTGATAACCTTGATTAGGAGAATTTCGTTATAATGTAGGTAATTATTACTGTTAAAATACGATATCTGAGAAGAAATATTAATTTTTTTTTTAATGACAAACGATTTTTGTTCTTTTTTGCTATGAAAATGATGAGTAAAAAATTTTTTTTATTTATTTTTTAATGTCTACCATAAAATCAGTTGCGGTGAGATCAGTATATAATATAATGACCATAGAATTTTTCTTGTATCCTTATAAATATATATTTTAAACATTTACCTACCTTTTTACTCTTAATTATCATTAAAAAAAAAAATAAATAAATTTTTAATAAAAACCGAAATTTATATTACAATTGGCGGCATTTACAAATTATTATTTTCGCTAAAAATTTAAATTAAAAAGCAACCAAACTAATGACAATAAACACGATCATATTAATAAATTAGCGCGTAACGTGAGCAAGAAGTTATAACCTTGTCACAAACACTTAGGCACAGTATAAATGGATACAAAGATGCTTATTAATCCGATAGTCATTATCATTTTTTCTCATTTCATCACGATTTTAAATCATAAACACCATCTGACGAAATATATCGTATAAATTACCGTTGATAATTTTTTATTGAAATATATTCATTCAAATCACATTCATATATGCTATACACCTATAATGTACAAGGTGTCTATAAACATCTATAGGTACCTCTCTCTAGTTCGTTACACGAACATCGAACATGTTGTAATGCTTTCTAGTAGAATACCTCCATAGAGGTATATACACCGGTGTACCGACATTGATAAAAAAAAGCATACACAAAAAAAAAAAAAAACCAACTATTTTATTCGGATACAATATATAAACAAAACCGAATAATCATAATCAACTTATAAAATTTCTCATTCCACCGAAATTAGTTCTCTGTGTCCAAAAACTCCACTAATACTATATGAAGAAGACTGTTGAGACTGTAACATTTTTCTTAATTTGTTTTCTACCATTCTTAATGGACAATGTAGTTCTTGTCCATTCTAAGCGGTCAAAGATACCGCGGCCCTAGGTGTCGGTTGAGCTAATTGGAAGATGTTCAAAGACGCCGCCAATCTTTTAAGTAGGGATCAAAGCTTGTAATAACTCTATCGTCAATATGGGAGGCCGAAATGACTACAGTCAATAGCATTATGTACGATACAGAATTGTTTTCTTTTCTATTCATATTACGGGATAGTATCGGTACGATAGTAATCGGCTGTAATAATTTTGGTACGTGATGTTTGTAACAATATTTTTGCTTGTGACTGTATAATTGGGATTTTATATAGGAAAATATGAAAACAGAGAGAAAAAATTTATCAAAGCATAGTTAGGTATATTTGTTTGAGTAGGTACATATACCTATATATGTATACTTATAAAGTTGGGTAGGTTTTAAGAAAACATTAGCTAAACTTCTGTCATAACAATATTTTAAGATATTTATGTCATTTATATTGCAGGAACTGTACAGTGTACATTGTTCTAATTTTATAATTTGCCGATGCTTTTATTTAGTGCACCTATATTTCTTCCGACATTTTTTACCGAGGTATTTATTAATAATTACCTATACTTGATCTTGTTTTCCCCGTAACGACCTTCCATCGCTCTCCGTCACTACATTTTCTGTTGGTGTTCCTTTTTTCTTACTTTGAAACGATGGTGTAAAAAACTAAAGAAATTACTACATGTAATGTTTTACTACTACAGATGTCTACTAATTCCATGACAAGTTTTATTTCAATCGGACATTTTTTTCCGGCTGAGGTGGCATTCATATTTCTCCTTCTATATACTTCTTCTGCGAATTTTGTTTCTATTTCTTCTGCTTCCTTCTATTCCTTCTTTTTGCTTCTATTTCTTCTTTTTGCTTCTAATTCTGGTTCTTGCTTCTATTCTTTCTTTTTGCTTCTATTCCTTCTTTTTGCTTCTATTTCATTTTTTTACTTCTATTGCATCTTTTTGCTTCTATTCCATCTTTTTACGTCTATTTCATCTTTTTGCTTCTATTCCATCTTTTTGCTTCTTTGCTTCTTTTACTTCTTTCCTTCTTTTTGGTTCTTTCTTTTTTTGCTTCAATTTGCTTCTATTGCTTTATCCTTCTTTATGCTTATATTCACTTCTACACTTCATCTTCGAAATCTGTTTCTATTTCTTCTTTTTTTGCATCTATCTTCTTCTATTCTTTTCTACTTCAATTGCTTCTCAATAATTTTTTTTTCATATACTACATGTACTACTGTTTCTCCCCTCTTAAGCTTTCCTTTATTCAGATATTCCTATTGCTTTATAATTATTATCCAAATAACTTTGAAAACATCACCCATCAAATAGCTCAATGAGAGCTTAGTGAGAGTGAAAGAATATGCACTTCTGCAATCTACATTTAGTGTTTCATAAAAAAAATTTCATTGCACCTAAGTATGAGTTTTTATCTCAGTGCCTGTTAGGTTATCGGTCAGTCCTTGTCCAAACGAAAATTAACTAACTATAACTCTACATACCATCTAGACTAGAAACAGAAAACTCAAAAACTTATCTACAATGAGAAATTAAAAAAGAACAAAAATATTAATTAATTTTATTACAAATTTTTTTGATAATATTTCATTATTTTTTATAAGGGCGACAAGAAGATTTATGATGTAATAAAATAGAATATTATTAACATGTTGCCACCACTCTAGTCCATTAACAATTTTTTTGTTTGTTATTGAACGCCCTTATTCTTACAGTAGAACTGTCATTGAAAATGTTTCAATATGTATATATATATATTGTAGGTATACCTTTTAACAAACCAACAGAATAAAACTACACAAGTGTCCGCGTCCAATTACATTATTTCCAAGCCCTTAACTCAAGCGATTAATGTGTAAACATATTTGTTGTATTTTAAACGGAAAATAATTAAATTTACAATGTGCAGACAATATTATAACAATTTAAATTATAAATTTTATGTATACACCTATGACTATGTATGTATTGTAGTGTGTTTGAATATTAAATTAACAAATTAAAAAATTAATTAATTATATTTGCCTATTTATATACGGAACGCTAATTTTACAAGGAATAATATGATGGTGTTATTATTGTTTGTTCATATTTTAACTAATTTTAAATTCTTTGAGATTAATTTTGGTCAAAATTTGTTGGAGCTAAGTAAGATTAAAAAGCGTTATTCGATGACATTACAAATTACATCCTCTTTTTTTTCGCTCCTCTTAAGCAAATAAAAATTATTATCATCTATTTTCAAACTTTTTGGCCAATTTATAATAATTTGTATCGCACTTCTGACTAACATTTGTTCAGGATGTTGCGTGTTATCATTAATGAATTGTGTATATATGGTAATATTTAGGATTTTTTAGCCGTGGCAAAGTTACTCTGGATGACCATCAACTAAATGGGTTTTTTAGAGAATTTTCAATACACTGTAAAGTTGTAAACAATTAAATAATAAACAAATAAACCAAAATGATGTTAAAAAGGAGTCCTTTGTCTTGTTACTTTTAAACTATATGTACATATGTTTATTTTACTATATGTATGCGATATGTTTACGATAGTTATTTTTACTACAGTTATTTTTACTATAGTTATTTTTACTATAGTTATTTTTACTATAGTTATTTTTTACTACTTAATAAAACAAGAATAATAGTAGAAAGATAAATAGAAAAAATAATTGTATTAGTAATAATGCACTCGACAATGTCGTTAAACTATTAATTGGTTTTACCATGTAACGATGGATGGCACTCCGACTTTCCTTTTTTTTAAATTAAATGTCCACAATTACCTAATAAAATAAATATACATATTTCAACACTTAATCTGGAATATCTAAGTGTAGGGGTATTACTAGTATTCAAACTTTTCTAGGTGACGACACTCTAGTATATCGCCTATGTAGAAGAAAAACTGACAATCTACACTTTTGGCGAAAACTCATTTTTTACATTTTCATATGTAATTTTCAATTATCTATTTATTGTAGAAGACGATATTTTTCTATCTTTATTATTTACTTAAAAATTAAATTTGAAATTCATTATCTCAATTGACTGCGATTGTTAAAAGTGTATACAAAAAGCCTCATAACTCGAAAACAGGAAAATGTAGAATATATCCATGGCATCTTAGTGGAGAATCTCTGCTGTACACTAAAATTTCGTTTAAATCAGGCCGCTAAGACATTGTTTACGTGATATATTTTTGTTTCCTTGAATTTTCTACAGTTTACTACAATTTGAAAAATTTGAAGAATTATGACGTTTGGTACATTCACTGCAATGCTAAATATCTATTTACTGATTTTTTTTTTTCTTAAACTAAACATTCCCACACACATAATCCCGGTTCATATTATTATTTCTCATATTTAAATAACAAAGGTTGATGGCGCCCTGCTGTCTATTTTTCTACCATATTATACAAAAAACTATTACTCAAAAGGCAAACCTTGTTTGATACGAGGATAGGATATGTAAATATTTACATTTGATCCATTTTTAACGAAAACGGCAGCAAGTTTTTTAGTGTCTTAAGACAGTAAGTAAAAAAAAAAAATTGTTCTCATAACTAATTAATAATCTGTTAATGTTTCCATCGATTGATTATAATGTGAACTTTCATTAAAAATTATGTTTCATAAAAATAGATTTTAAGGAAGTTTCGTACAGGCAAAGTTACACCAGACACCTTATAAACCTTGATTAACCAATCATTGTTAAATAATTTTTAATATAATCAAATTTTTTTTAAATTTAGTAAATTTTAATTTTTTATATTCACCACGAAACAAAAATAAATTAAAATGGTGCCGAATAATAAATTTAACTGGAAACATCTTAAATATTTTGTACCTTCTAACACGCAGGAAGGGTTCTTAAATTAACAAATAATCGATAGATGTCGCAAATTCGCATTTCTGAAATATTTCGGAACAATTCTGAATATGCCGTGTGTTGGGGATATTTTATCTGTCAAACTTAATTGGACGGAATCATTTTAGTTTGCTACAATTGTTACATTTGTTCCATTATTTACTACCAGTTTGTTACCATTTAGTAAAAAATGTAACAAATTCGAAAAAAACTGTTAGTTTAACAACCTTGCACACAGATTGAAAGTGAATATTAATTTTTTTGAAAATTTGGATTTTTTACAAATTTTTTATATATACATAAATGTATGTACATAGTTACAAAATGTAATTTCTGCATAAGATTGATTGATTGATTGACAGGGATTAAAATAATTTTCAATTTGAGCGCCACCGCCATCTTGAATTTTAGCGTCATTTTCAGAAATTTAAACCTTTCCTGATGTTCCATTCTACCAATTATTTTAATTAGTTTTTATTTGAATTTTTTTTTTTATTCTTTTTTTTTTTGACTTAAATTATGGCACATCTTCTGAATCGTCGATAATGTTTATTTAGAGAGGTTCAAATAAAAATGTAAATGATGTAATATATATTTAACTTAGATACCTACTCATATGAACTGAACATATCGATATCAATTTTTTTTTCTTTTTTTACTAAATTGATTATAAACCTCTGCGGTACTACTTTGTTATTAGTTAGTTACCTACTACACACATATAATATAGAAAATATGTATGCCGTCGGCTTCTTTTTATAACAAGAGACATGTGAATTGTTTTTGTGCCTATAATAATATATATAATAAAATGTTTTAGCGTGTCTATCGAAAGACAAATTAATATACCTGCTAAGTATTAATTTTTTAATTAATTTTATATTTAGACATTTCAAATGGCATGTCTATAATAATATTTTGTATTTTATAGAAGAAAGTTTCGGTACATTTATACCAACATTATGAGTACTACATACATACATAAATAATATATGAATGAATATGCAAAATGTGTGAACTGCTACTCATAAGTCATTAATATTTTTAATTTTTTTTTTTTTTTATCTCTAAAATGCCGCACTAATGCATCCATCTAAGAAATAACAAACTAGATCAGTATAATCTATAGCTATTATATTAATGTTTTTTAATATCAATGTGTGAAAGAAACCAATTATACTCAGAGGCTAGTTAAATTTACCTATTCGTTAAGATATAAGAAATGTGATAGAATATACACGTAGCGTCTGTAATTAAAATTCACCGCTCTACAATTACTGAAAAGTTAAGCCAATTTGAATCTATAATAAATATGAGGTGATTAATCAATTATAATTTTTCTAATGCGGTTAGTTGTAAATTTATGTTTTTTTTTTTTTTTTTTATTTTCCAAAATGTGTTTGGTGTAATTTTAACGAATGGATTTCTGTGTGAGTTTTGAGAAATTATTAATTTTTATTGCTTATATAGTAACGTTTTTAGATTAATTAACTAATTTGTAAATCGGTAAATGTTAGATGTCCTCATATATACTCGGATACAAAGGTGTGTTGAAGAAAATTACAAAATTTTGTATTTAACATAACAAATGTACAGTGTATGATTCGTACACCACTTTTATTTATATATATTTTTTGCAATTTTTAGAAAAAAATAGAACACAATAAAATTGGTGTACGAATAATACTTTGTACCACTGTATACATACATATATGTACTGAGAATTGCTTCCACTTTATGTTAATTTTATTTTTTTTATTATTATTCTGTAAAAAATCTGGAAACGTATAATTGAACATTAAAAAAAAAAATTAGAATAGTATTTGTTTTGGGGCAAGGTATGTAGATTTCAAGTGAAATTTAGTCGCCAGATGACGTCATGTGCATGAATAGGTACGGTAAATTGTCTTATTGTTAGATCACTGAAAAAGACTTTGAACTGCCATGCAGCAGGTCCTGGATTCAAATTTCGACCTCAACAACAATTTCTGATAGGTTTTTCTTGAAATCAAAATTATGGTCATATAGACTAACAATCCAAAAATAGTAAATGAAATTCTTCTAACAGCAATAAAAATATCCCCGGATTTACCACAAATTTGAATTGTATTGTTATCAAGAAGAAAGTTTAACTATCTATATACAAAAATTTGCCAAAAATTTTATTTGAACCAGAATCAAGTCTGGGTGAAATCTTACCGAATTTTATTAATAATCCTGTTGAGCAGAGGAAATAGGAACTTTTCACCTCGAATTTGAAATCGGAACTTCAGAAAATTTATATAACTAATTTTTCTCAAACCTTACATTTTAATTTATTGATATACTGGCCAATTATGCTATCTGGAATAGATATATACCAAGATTGCTTGAGTCACTTACAATAATTAACGATTAATCCATGCGCCAACCATAAAAGATAAATTTAAATATTTCTGAGGTAGAGGTTCTAGAAATGTCTTAATGCGACTCTATCTATATATGTATATTTGAACGTCCGTTTCTCATCAGTTTCAGTGTCGCGAAATTTTCCTCCCTGCTTATCCTTGAGTTTTATAACTCAGTATATAACTTATAACATTGCATAAGTATTGTTAAAAGCCTATCAAATGTCTTTCCTTACATTCAACTAGTTTTCGTGCAAAGGCAATAATTTTTTGATATACTTTAATGAAACTCTCTCTATATTAAAGTGGGAATCGAACTACATGAATTAAGTTTCAAAACGTTACTTATTTCACTTATGCAGGGGGATTCGAACTCTGCCTACTGAATTTTCGTACATTTTTATTAATTTTTCTTAAACTTATGTATGATTTTTAATGAAACATATCATTACTAAGAAAATTATAGCATCACAGCCATAGCAACTAAAAAAAAAGCATAATAAATCGTACATAAAACCTATTTCCAGCATTACTTCATTTAAAATTGTCAACTCAATTTCCGCAATATGTGACCAAAAAAATTAACTAATTACCTTATACCATATATACACACATATAAATATAAAGTAGATCAATTGACATACATTTTCAATAAACACTTCCTAAATTCATCTTAAATTTAGTTAAATAAACATAAAAATTTACTTGTGTCAAAAAATACATTATTTTGTGTGAAATATATTTTGTTTTCAAGCTAATTCTATCATTTGTAAATACACATACCTATACCAAACTACAATAATATGATCCCAATGGGGGATAACATGACTTTAAAAAGGAACACACAAAATTGTGAGTGCCTGTTGACATTTATATTGGGTGGCAAAGAATTGTTGGTGAACAAAAAAAAAAAAATAAGAAAAAGAGAAGAAGAAAAAATATAATAAAAATGCAACATAAAAATAAACTAACTATTCGAGTTAAATCAATCAACGTGTATGTACAATAATAATGTGAAAGTGTAATATTTAGCTTTAATTTAGAAATGTAGATATTTTGTGTTTTCAATGTAATTTTCATTCATTAATTAGTAATTTGACAAAATAAAAATGTCACATATTTATTCAATGACATTTTTTTTTCTTCTGTATAAATTATTGGAAAAACCATCAGAACAAATTAATGCTGTGTGCCTGTGTGCAGTAAAAACTTATTAGGCGATGATAGATTTTCTAAAAAAAAAAAAAAATTACATAAGGTTTCTAAGTAGTCAGGTTTGTAATTTATTGCTAAATTTTCATTCTATAATCATTGGGTGGTCCGATTCGTAAATAAAAAAATAAAAAATATGTGCAAAGTTTTTGGAAATAATTTTTTTCTTTGAATTTTTCTATTAATGAACATGCGAAGTTCTTTTTATTTGGCACTTAGAGAAATAATAATTTTTTATTCTCTCTATGACTGTCCTTGTCCATTTTTCTTTACTTCGAATAAATATTGTGTAAAATCAAAAATATGCAGTGCAATGAAAAAAAAAGAAAAGTCAAATTTGGGCAGCTAAATTTAGGAGAATATCGCATCTCCATTCATTTCCATGGGTACTTTGGCCATTCCCTCGCCTTTTCCAAATATTTTAGGCTTCAATGTATTTTTTTATTATTATTTTAAGACAGATTTAGAAAAATTGTTTTTTGGCCTAAAAAATGTCTTTTCAGACGGACTAATTAACATTTTGTCCAATTTTTATAGCCGTATGATGTTAATCAAAGATATTATAACTTTGGTACGGAGTTTGTAGCGCCCCTTAATACTCAACGTAGAAAAAAAATTTCAACACCATTGTCTTTCTCGTGAAATTCTAAGTCGAAATATGCATGTCCGTCCGTCCGTCTGTCCGTGATCAAGATTGCGGCCAAACGGCTGAAGCTAAAAAGTTGAAATTTTGATATATATATATAGTCCTAGAGTAAAAACCCTATTGTTTTTGAAGAAAATCGGACAAAAAATAGGGGTGGTACAGTGTTCACATAATTTTGATATCAACCATTCATTTACTCGAAAGGTAGTCAAAATGTAGAAAAAATGAATATCAAAACAATTATAGAGAATTCAAAAATGGAGATTTCTTTCATAGACCAAAAAGTTCTACAACCTACCGTTATGGCGCTTTTTATTGAATTTCTAGGGTTTTTTAATCATTTCAAAAGTATTTAGATTACAGAAAAAATGAATATGACAAAAATGATAGAGAATAAAAAAAATAAGATTTCATTCATAGACTAAAAAGTTCCACGAAATACCGTTATGGCGCTGCAATCAATTTTCATTTCTAGTGTTTTTAATCATTAGTATTCAATTTACCCAATTATATTAATTGTACAGACAAAATAGACAAGTACAAAGTTGGGTATATTATAATCGGCCTATATATAATTTTTCCTTCTTTACTGGTCTTCTCTAAGTCTAAAAATTTTGCTTCCAATTTTCAATCTTCTAGCTCTTCAATCGACTGAGAAAATACTTATTATTCAAAAAATTTATATGATAGAATAGGAGAAGGAAGAAGAATGCTCCTTACCTATTTTTGATAGAATTACAGGTTTCAGCTCGCCAGGACGTTAGGAATTAATTTAAAACTTCATCCAAAAAAAAAACAATCGTCTATACCCTACCTAAAGTGCCCAAATCTATTTTTTTTAAGTTAACGATAAAATGCCCAATAATGGTTAAACTTAAAGTTTATAAAACAAAAATCAAATCAATGATTTCAAAATTCAATTCAAATACGTAAAAATAATATTCACAATAATATAATAACATAATCGTTTATGTGGAATAATAATATAAAATTTATGTTCTACCCGTCTACTGAATTAAAATGAAAACCACATCACATTATAATTTCATTATATGAGTATACATACACTATACATACATACATAAATAGTCCTATACAATACAACAACAACAAAAAAACCCAATGATATTTTATTAATGGTAAATAGACAGGAAACCTACCAAGTGCTTTCACCCTAATCATAATATTTAACACCTCCCCTTGTAATTTTAACGCCTCCCCTAAAAATAACCTAAATATTGACTGTTTGATGTAGGTAAAAAGGGAAACGCAAGAGTTCATTATAAATCAACCGAAGCATTTTGTCAGCGTTTAGATTAATATTTTTATTTTGTTTAAAATTTCTAGCCATAAAATTGTAATAATTAAATGTAGAAACAAACGATTACTTGGCATAATAAATTTCGTGCAGTTTTAGTTTAGAATTTATTTTGTATTGGTTTTTTGAAGAAAAAAAAACAAGAAAGTATGAAAGAACATTTATAAGAATAAATTTGTTATTGCTCCTTCTTTATATTCAAATATTCTTTGAATCCTCACACATCTTCCATATGATATGGTTCTATCCACAAAGGAGAACCGAGAAGAAAATATTCAACAATTTTGTATGAGGTAAAAGCTCTACTTCTTCGCGAAAAAGTTTGGCAAAGTGGCAAAATGCGAAGTGTGAACAGAAAAAATATCGTATCGCTGCTTTCGGGACATTTTTTTTCTCGTAATTTTCGTAATTTTTTGACAATTTGGTTTCGCGAAAGGACTTCGCCATATTTTTTGACAGTTTTAACAAATAAACTAGATTGGGCGATTAGTGTAAACTTTGCCAGAATATTTTGTGGCGATATTTATTTTCGTATATCGCCACAAAAAACTTTCATCGTGTGAAACTGGCATTACTGTTTAATGTTGTTATACATACGGTTCTTCTTTTATGTAGAACCTATCGAAACTTTTATTGTACAGCAGTATTGTATTATATTGGAATTAATGGTAGATTATTTCTTATAATTTTTAAAAAATAATTAAAGGCAATTTTGCTGTAGTTCTGGCAATCTGTGAATATCTAAAATATCTCTTTTGTACCCCAATGCAATATAAGTAAGAAAAAGTGTATTATTCTGATCTCGACAAATCACAATAATTTAAAAATATTTTCTATTAATTTGTTAATTTATTTTAGTAAAAATATAAAAATGCAATTTCTGTGTTGCACCTAAGGTTTTAGCATAATAATATTTCATACGAGCATATATGTAAAATATTAAAACACATTTTGAGCTCAAACGAGCATACATTATACTTGCACCTGTGAAACTGCGTCTGTAATTGGATTGCTAATTAATAATAAATATTTTACCATGTTGCGCGTGCAAAAAGCATTTAATGATATTCAGAGGCTGTTTTATTTTCAGATGGTAAATGGTTTATTAGTAGTCTGAATTTGGATAATTATTCTGTATGAGTGCGTTCGCTTAATTTGATTTTTCATTTTTTATACCAACTAAAAAACAATTAGGCGTAGGCAGATATTTTTCCATACCTAGGGGAAACAAAAATGTGCCAATAATTTCTAGTAAATTTAAAATTAGTTCCTATGAAATATTTTAAACTACAAAACTCATTACACTAAATACTAAATTTTAACTCATTATTTACTACCATAGAGACCTTGAATTCGATTTATAAAAGGATATATTCATTGCCATCAACCATTACACTTTTATAAACCCAATTAAAATATTTTTTATTTCAATCCAAAACCAATCTCATTTCCATCTGCTTAAATAAATTGTCATAAAACTACTTTATAATTATATAAATGCTTAATGATCTTTGATGTTAACGCATAAAATATTGATTAAATCAGTTCATTAATACAACAAGCGTGACAAAATATAACTTACAATTCGTACTTCCTCAACGTTTTCTATTTTCGTTGAAAATATTATATAGCTGCGTACATATTAAAAGTATACCTATATTTACATTTATGTATGTATGTATGTATATATGTCAGTATGTATTATGTAATTATGTTTGTATGTACGTTTTCATACTAAAAATATGTAATAAAGCTATAAATAAAATATGAAGCTGTACGTCATTCATATTATTATATATACTGAAGTACATATGTACTGTACATAAATTGTAAGTTGATGTATTCATGACAAAAGAAAAAAAAAACATTTTATAAAAAACAACCTAATGTAATGGTCATAAAATTATAATAATAATATTACCTATACGTTAGATTTCTTTCAGAACAAGATGGCGATAAATTTGTGATTCCGAAAAAAATAATTTTTAACATAAAAATTGTTAAAAATAACCAAAAAAATTGCAAACAAAAAAGAATTTCATTGAATTCCTACCCACTCGTATAATTGGCAAATATCACTAAAGTAGATCCCATCCAAGCGGACTGTGTTTCCTTTTGGTGGACACTTCAACACTTTTCAAAATGTATGAGCACAGGTTGTCTTTGGTATCTCCATTCCATTATTTTAATTTTATCATTGTTTCATATTGTTCTTAGGGAATTCAATACTGAAATTCGCTAGGAACAATATGAAACAATATTTTTGGTTTTCTTTCCAAAATAGTCTAGAAAAATGAGCTTAATTTTTGTACCTTCTCATTTGTGGAATTAGTTTTTTTTTTTTTTGCTAATTTTTATATATTAAAAAATTGGGATTTCTTATAAATTAAAGAGAAGAAAATATCGTTACTTTAATGATAAAAAATTAATTAAAAATTTCGAAACTTAAAAATCACATAAATTTCGAAGGACTATGTTGAAGCAACATTTTTTGTTTGTCTTTCCTGCAAGAACATGTTTCTGAGTATTTATAAGAATGCATTTTTTTTTGCATATATTTCCAACAATTTTGTTATCAGCATTAATCCCGTAATTATGTGTACAAATAAAATGTTGAAGCAGGAAATATGTTGAACAAACGTAGGGAAACAAATTCTGAAAATGTTTCGAAAATTTTGAATGGAAATGGAGGTTTTTTTTGGTTTTATTTTGTTTTTTTATTTTTTAGGAAATGTTTCAAAAATTCTAAGAAACATGTTCCTTTAACTTAGAATATAGTCTATGGAAATGGATCTTTTAATTCGTTTATTTTTTATTTTTTACGAAATGGTTCGAAAATTCTCAGAAACATGTTCCCTTAACTTGGAAACAAACAGTCGACTAAAATGGAGTTTTTTGTTATGGAATGTTTCAAAAAGTCTAACAAAACATGTTCCTTCAGCTTGGTGGGTATACAGTTAATCGAAATGAAGGTTTTTATGTTGTTTTTATAATTCTTACAAATTGTCTACCGGGAATTGTGTTAGAAAGAATTTTGTTACGAAGAATTATTATTACAAATTATTTGTCCTTATGAAGATACTTAGATAGAGTTTTGCCTTATACTTAACAATATTTAAAATAATAGTTAAGAACAATAAAAATGCTATTATGCACCATTGTGTGCCTTAACAATAAACAATTTGCTTAAAGATTAATACAACGACTACGGTCTTATTGTCATATATGTACGAGTACGTACGTAAAATAGTTTAGCATATGATGAGTTAGACGATATAGACCTAATGTCTAATTTAATATCTTACTTAATAGTAAACGATTTTAAATTCCTTTCAAAAACATTTTCTTTCATTCATGTTAAGATAAAATATAATATTTTTCTACACATTTTCTCTATACTACATAATATACTAACATACATACATACATACATACATACATACATATATACATATATACAATGCAATTACCAAACCTAAAATGTCAACAAAGGAAATGCTTAATCGTCGGTCGAGGAAAGGAATTTGTCAATCTAACACAAGTGGATTTTCCAAGTCACTGCCCGCTTTTCCAATTTGTTTTAAGTTTTCCCTTTTACACGAACATTTTATGGCCTCTCTCTATTCGCTACCCATTGTACATTAGATGGAAAGGATGTTGTTGCATTGTTGTTAATGTCATTTATTTAGACAACAATAAATGGTTCTTTGTTGTATAAAGCATTTTAAAGGAGTTTAGAGTTAAAATAATGTTTTTTTGGGAAGTTCTCATATGCGGTTGTAGTATAGTGATAAACGAGTATACACGAGTGTATGTATGTATACTACATAGATTTATGGTATATATAAAAAAAAATTCGGTATTTTTAAAAAAATGAATGAATTAAAATATTTGAAATACAAGCCACAAGAAGAACACCGGTTAAGGTTCAATAATTTTTTTTTTACACATTTAACAAAGATTATTTTAAGTCTACATGTGTATATAGGCACTAGGCAGGTTTAAAAATTCAATATAATATGCCCTAATGTGCATTTCAATCGACACATTGTTATTGCCTATGTCTAAGTAATTTAATTTAATTTTAACTGATTCAATTTTACATTTTCAAATGAACAAAACCTGAAGCAGAGAATACAAATTGTCAAATTAAAAGAAAACAGATTTGTTTTCCAGTAGACTGATCACCATTTCGATTTTAAAGCTGCCGCGCTCTACAGTAATTTTCTCATTGTCATTGTGTTTATTGCATGAAAATTATCCTTTTTATTTACCATGGTAAAATATATTATAAATTTGTTAGTACAACACAGACTATACAAATATATATATATACATATACATATACATATATATATACAGTGTTCCCTTCTTGTGTAAACATTTAACGATAGACAAGTCGATTAGTATTTATAGGGGATGTTGCAATGATTTATATCATTTAATCGTTTTGTGTACAAGCAACAATGGAACATAAAATGATATTAGAAATATTTCATTTTAGGATGAGGGTATTTGCAATAAAGTTTTAAGTTATAATTAATTTCCCATTCAATATGTATGATGAACTAACCTTAAGGTTATTTTCGATTTTAGTAGGTACCTACTGACAAATTTTTATGATCAACTAACACAAAAATAGAAATTATCCTAATAAAAAGTTTAATAAATAAAAATCTCTTTTTTTCCTCTCATGTTAGTTGTGAAGTAAAATTTTAATTTGACGTTCCCAAACTGTCAAATCTTCCAAACTGTGATATGCCGTAACTGCAAATAGTTAATTTTACAGGAGAAGGAAAAATCTATTTAACTTTTAATGATATTTGGGGACATAAGTGTAGCCGCTTTATGAATTTTTGAGCTAAACTGACGGTTTTAAAAAAAAAAAAATTTCGCATAAAGTAGCCGAACAATATTTTGGTATAAACACCACAAAATCAATCGGAAAAATGTCAGATACGGCTAACTAAAAAGTATATCTGTCAAAGAGGAAAAGAATCTGTTGGTACTGAATAGGAGCTAGAAATTTTGAACGCTACGTTCTTGGCATCATGAAATTTACACAGGGCTTAATCTGGAATTTCTGGTTCAATGCAATTATTTTCAGCTCTCTCCCCTCGAACCACTCCCATACCAATTCTTTTTTGTAAAAAACCTATTTTTTCTCCCACTAACTAAATAAAAAAAAAATTCGAGAAAAAAAAAGATGAATACGAAAAATCTTTGTTTTTTGTGTTTCCTTATCTAGAATTCCTATTTTACCGTTAACCCTTGTAGGATACCTTCCATACAAAATTACGTTAAAATGTTTTAAAAAGTTTGGACACGCCGTTAACCCTTGTAGAACACACCTGATTAAAAAAAATTACTTTAAAATGGACATTTCCAGGCATTATTACTGTAAAGCCAGATAAAAGTATTTATTTGTTCCAAATTTTGGACGAAGCCCTGCAAGCGGAGCTGGCGAAAAATACAATTTTAAACATTTAACTTGTGGTTTGTTTACCAAAAAAAAAACTTTCATCCTATCCTGGGAGTGTGATTTTGCTCCAAACTGTCAACAAACGGAGCTATCATGAATTGAATTTATAATGGTGTGTTAATGATTTGTTTGAAAATGTTGTGACGAACAAGACATTAAGAAATAAGAAACAACCCACAAGTATTTGTTGTGGATCACCTGTATTTAGGCAAATTGTTCAAGTTTTGTTTTTTAAATATTTAAAGAATAACTTCAATAATGATCAATAATAATCAACAATAATCAAGACATCATTTTCAAATTATTCCAAATTATTTCAAAAAATACTTGAAAATTGCAGTAAAACCATTTTATCTTCAAACGATATTTAAGAGAATTTTGTTTACAGTAGGACCGATCCTTAAGGTTTTTTTGTTTTTTTGGTATCTTGATAATTAATTTGTCTTTTAAGAGAATTCTACAGTTTGCCACTAACACAAGATTGCTAGAAATGTTGATGGCTCCAACAAGAGCTTTTCCAATCATTCTTCTTTTTGTTTGTTTGTTGCTTTATTGAAGCACTGCACGAGCGCAAGTGTTGAGGTCTAATCCTATTTCTCTTTGAAAATTATTTTCTTGCTATTCGTCCCATTGCTCATATATAGGATTTAATTTTCCTTTCGGTTCAGTTCTAATTTCTACATAATATTTAAAATATCACAATTTTTCAAAACAATACTAATATTCTCACTTTCTTCATTATATTTCATCACATCTTTACAAATTATTTAAATTGCCAATAATGCACATTATTTTGGGAATTTTTTTTTACAAACAAATTTTTTTAATATTGGAATGCCATTTACTTCTCCATTGTATACTCTTAACTACAGATATTTCAGTAATTTATATTTACATTTTATTATTATTATTATTTATTATTATAAAGTAAACATATTTTTTTTAAATTTCAATTGTATTTTTGAAATAATACAATGAATCGTGTATCGTGTTATTTGAAGATTTGTATTCTTAAATTTTTTTTGGATATTTAAGTAAATTACTTATTATGCATGCGTGCAATTTAGCATGTGTTGTGTATAAACCATAATTTTATTATTATTAACACGATGAGCTTTTATACTCTTTAGGGTTAAATATTCGTGTACTTAATCTATGTATCAACGTAAAAAAATTTGTATACCTATTTAAGAAAGAAATTTAAAATACAAACATTGAACAGTGTCGACAAATTATAATTTTCAAAATATTACATACCTCTTCAAAAACAACCTTAAAACGTCAAAAATTTTATCGAATTTTCTAAGCTACATTTTATTTCATATTCAATTTCACGGGCCGCCACTGATAGTAGTCAAATATTGACAAATATACATAAAATGGAGTTATTAGGGGATAGGTATTTTAAAATATTCTAACAATTCTAACATCTAAAACTTATGATAGTTCCATACGGGTATTACATAGTCAGTTCGTTTACTGGTTTTTTTATAAGGACATTGTGTTCGCTTTAAAAAAAATTATCAGGGCGGGATTTTGTCCGGAAGAATTTGGTCCTAGAAATTTAATGATTTTTTTTTACGAATTAAGAATTAGAATTGTTAGACAAATAAACAAAAAAAAAAGAAAACAGAGATAAGACATAAAAGAATTAATTAGGTAAACAAAATTTACTATTCGTCACATCGGATTATCAGATTATGATTCATTAATTGTAAAATAGGGCCACAATGGGCGATATGTACGTCCATAATAGGGTATTTTACGTTACTAATGTCTTAAATAAAATTATCGGACCTTAGATAAAATACAGAAAATATGTTTCGTTCAAATTGAAACAAATTAAATGAACCTATAAAAGAGCAGAAAATTTTAAGTATGTATGTATAACTTTAAAAAAGTCGCTCAAATTACATACAAAACAAATTATAAGCTCTTCATAGTTAGCGTCATCTTCGTTTTTTTTTTTTTGGCAGATAAACAATAATTATAATTAAGAGAGCAACCTTCTTTTTCTACTCTATACAACAATACGCTGTATTGCAAAAATAATCGTTATATATACATGCAAAGGCTTATATAGAGATTTATATACTTATATGAAATGCATATATAGAGATATAGGTACATACCTACAAAAGATTATATAGATTAAACGAAATATATAATTATAATTAATAATCCTTTAATTTATGTTAAGATTATATTGGACGAACATTAAAAATGATAGAAATAACTAATCATTTATTGTAATTAACTATATGCGATCGAGACAAATAAAATGACTTAATTAATAGTCTTAACTTGAATAAGAACGGTTTTTTGTTGTTGTTGTTTTAAATGTATATTCTTTGGCAAAAGGTGTTGCAATACAGCACTATGCTAATTAATAAGTATGGAAATATATGTAAGTTATTCGTGTTATTGACACTATCTATTTACTATATATACCTACTCGATACATTTTGTATAAAATCAATGTAGTATCGATGTAATTAATTGTAAACTAATGTGTAATTTGTGCTGTATATTTACATATATTACCTACTACAAATATGTCATTCAATGTCGAAATCGAAACTTGATATTATTTCATACTTAAAGTCAAGTATCGATCTCGACAAATATATTTTTTCTTAAGAATTGATCTAAATTTATTTATCGGACCGAGGTATGACGTGGACAGGGTGGATCGGATTCTACTTTAAAAAAGTACCCAGTATGTATAAGAAAAATTTACTACGGGATATATAAAATAGTAAATCTAAGTTAAGTTGACGTAAATTATGGGGAATAGGAAATCAAGAGAAGAAAAAGGGCAAGGCTACTAGTAACTCAAATCAAATAAGTGTGTTACCGGGGTTGCAAAATGGAGCAGGGCTAAAAAAGAGATGTTTAATAGGTCCAAATAAAACGTTTACACTACACAACACTATTATTCCTACTACCAGGTTCCTATAGAAGATTTTATTAAAATGGAAACATTGTTTAAAATGTGTAATAATCGCACGCTTGCGAACACGATGAGCTATTTACAGTTTATAGTATTAGTTGGTGTTGAGCATTAGCATTATAAGGGGAATTGGCCTCGGGAGACATTGAATCCGATTTGGTTTAGCTGTGAGCATCGTCCGATTAGTGACATTGCACTGAGGTGTCTGTCTGGGCTACATTGTCCTTGTATCTTCCCATTTCTTTGTAAAATCAGAAAGATTTACCTCATTGTTCTTTCTTATTATCATAATAATTCTTAAGCGGCCCATCCACGACGAACATATTTGACGAATATGTTCCGCGAGAAGATTAAACAATTTGCCATCCACTATTATTTTCTTGCCGAGGATTCGTCTCGGTAACATCACAGTTGTCAATGAAATTGTTTACAAAAAATGAGCAAAATTGCCTTCCAAACATTTTTTTTATTTTATTTTGGTCGTTTCTTTATAAAAAATTTATTTCTTCATTTAATTTTTGTAAATTTAAGGTTATGTTTACATGTTGAAATACCAAAATTCTACATAACCTGAAAAAAGTCCTAAATTCTCTTCGTAGCTCACGCTGCAAGGCCATCCACGATCGAATCTGATTGTCAACCAAACAGCCACGTTCACAAATATCAAAATTTTTTGTTTTTCATCGATTCTGCTCGCACGAACACAAAGCAACACCATCCACGGTCTAATTTGTTCGCGCAGCATGGTGCTCGTCAAATTTGGTCGTCCGTGGATGGGGCGCTTTATAAGAAGATATCCTCTATATTTATAGATTTGATAAAATTAGTGATCACTGATTAGATATTCAATTACATGTAAGTACTTCGTACATTTCTCCGATGTATACGTTTTTGAATGAAAATTTTTTATGAATTCTAATTAAGAATCCAATGTATAAAATATAAGATGCCACAATATATTATAAAAAACTGCAAGTTAATCCATGACTTACTGTCGATACAACAAAAAAACAAATTTTATATAACCCAGCTATTAGTCATATTGCAGCTGCCAGATATTTAACCATTTGAGCTAATGACTTCGCGCTTGATTTTTGTAACCAATTTTTGGTGTATTTAATTTGTGCTCGTACACGCTAACAACACAAAAACTTGAAGAAAAAGAAAAAAAAAAAAGAAAAAAGAAAATACAACTCGAAAAAAGAATTCGAAAACAGTAGAAAATTACTTAAGTTAAGCACTTGATTTAATTATTACCCATATATGTATATACATACATATATATGTATATGCATGTGTAGGTACATACATATGTATATGTAACATTAACATTTCGGTTCGAGTTCAAACTCTAATAAATTTCTAGTTTAAAGTGACTACAAATGCGCCGAACCTATTTGATTTAAGTACTCCACATTATGTTGAGATAAACAATCATTATGATAAAATGAAAATTATTACGAAAAACATATTTCTCTACTTAATACACTTAAGTAGGCGTATCTGCAACAACAACTAAGCACTTTTTCTCAGCTATATAAATACATTTTGTAAAAGTGGGTATGTTAAAGAGAAATTAATTAATTCTGACGTGACAAAGTTTTCCGTGTAGACTTTTGTATCTACCACATATATATACATAAATACATTAAATAGGTAGGCACTATGTACCTATAGTCTAATCGCTTGAGGTGTACCGACAAAATATGTAATTAATTATGGTTGAAAATGTGTACATCATTGTGAACTTGCAGCTTTTTATATACTTATCCACATTATCGTTTTGTTGTATAAGCGCGTTTGTTGGATGAATCGATGAAATTTATAAAAAAAAAAAATTCTAATTTACCTTTTTCTATAATTATATAAGTGAAAGCATAATTGTAAATTATTTTCCAAAAATGAAAAGTCCCCCCCTTATAACTATTATAACCTCTACACGTACATGTACAGTACATGTATTTGTAAAATGTAACAAAACAAATTTTATTTGACTCCATCATCACTACATTACATATGTATAGGAGATAACATCCAAAATTAATTATCCCAAAATTTTCTAGCTAAAGTGATAAAACATATAATCATTTCATGCTAAACAACCGATAAATCTCCGATTTTGCCCACAATTCTGCCAGTTTGTCAACCCTCAACAAATAAAATCTGATTGTCACTTTAACAGAATCCAACCACTCCACGATTGTCTATTATATGTTGGGGAGCTGTAAACACTAATTCGGATAAATGGTCTGGCAATTATTGCGAGGGCAATAAAGTTACCCCCAAATTTACTCTCCCTCGTATACCATCGTATAGACATCTATCTAACTTTAGTATATTGACATCGGGGGTGGTTTTTATTGGTTGCAAAAAAGGAAATCCGTGATTTATGTGTTAGCTATTTTTTTTTCTTTTCTTGTTCACCGGTAGTGACGACGACAATGTTAAAAAATTCGGTTCGATATCTATTTTTGGAATGATCAACATTTGTTGACTGTTATATATATATATAGGTTAGGTACACAAACCTATTAAATAGATTTCTTTAAGATGTTTAAGGTTAAAAAAAATTATTCTTTAAGAAATTAGAAAAATATTACTTAAAAATATTTTTAATCATAAAATAAGGAAGAGCGAGTGCCGACTCTATGTCATTCTTGCTGATGGTTTACTATTTGAGAGAGAACCATTTTTCTTGGATATTATTTAAATCAGTTAAAATACTCGTACTTAAAATACACGGAAAAAAATAATAATAAGAAATGCTAAAAAAATGAAACAACCAGTAAGGTAGAAATAATTGGCTACACATTTATCCTTATCCATTTTCTCAGTAAAACATATAAATATTGAGTAAAATGAACATAAATGTTTTAAAAAAATTGATTGCAACGCCATAACGGTAGGCTATGGAACTTTTTGGTCTATTAATGAAATCTTCATTTTTTTATTCTCTATAATTTTTATTATATTAATTTCTTGTCTATTCCCACTATATTTTGAGTAAATGAATGGTTTATATCAAAATTAGAAAATTCCACACATTTTCTATGGAACCTCTAAAAACGGCTTCAGTTTAGAACGAAAAAATTAATTTTCATTGTGAAAAATTCAAAATAAATACGAAGAGACGTAAAAAATTTACATATCTTTGGATTCACTGAAACTGAAATTTGATTTTTAAACATATTTTCTATCGAAATGCCCTACCATATCGATTGATGTTCAAATATTAGGCTCTCATTAATTAAAATTAATAATTAATTAATAATAATTTTAATAGTTAAGCAAAACATGTGCTAAAGATCTGTACTTACAATGTACTCACAAAATCCCACTAGAATTTTCAAATAATTATCAAGAGGTAAACACTTTTTCAACAAAATACCAACTTGTGGGTGACTGGATTTAGGCCAATACCTCTGGCAATAATTCATTATAAGTAATGCTTTGTGTATGTGCTGGAGAAAAAAAACTCGCATCTTTCGTGGGCATATAATAACGAGTTATGTGCTCGTGATGAACTTAAATATGCAATATTGCATTAATATTTCTGTAGTATTAAGTGCAAAAAAAAAAAATTAAATTCAGTCGTCTTAGGTCTTAGGACCTGCTAAGACTCAAATAATTGTCCATTTATATTAAATATATGTACATTTAAATACGAAAATTAATCGGCAAACGGTATACGAATACGTACAACGTATTTATAAGAACAACTCTATTTAATTTAAATATTTCACCCATCAATTTTGCTGCAAATTGATTGACTTCTGAACGTCTACTTAGCATTAATCTAATGGTTCTCGTTTCATGTGTAATAAAGTTTAGCATGCAAGCCTATCGTATGGTGCAACATTATAAATGTCATAGTAATACTGTAAGTAATGGGTTGGCTGGGCTGTATTGTATTAAATAGGTTTAAAACTTATTTTTATTATTAGCCTGTTGTGCATAGATTTTGTTCGTTCATTATGAAAATCGTGTTTTCTGCTTAACGTGATAAAGCAACAATATGCCAATGTACATAATATTGGGTGGCTTTATGAAAGGGTTGAATAAAATAATATTTTACAAGCAAATGTAATTATATAATAAAACATTGATCAAAAATCAAAAATTAGATTATATAAATTATGAAACGGGGTGTACACTTGAATTATAAAATTGTACTATAGGTGCCTTTGATAGGAGATATTTTAAAATAAAAATTGATTGATAAAATATTAAATCAATCATCAACTCATAGCAAATAATTACAATGTTCAATTTTCCAATGATTCACGCATATTATTGCAAAAAATATGCCCCTTGTAAAAATTTACTTCGTGGGTTTATATGTAAAATCGAGATAGATGGTTTTGAATATTAGTTCTCCATATAATTACATATATAGTAGGTAAATATATATATAATTAAAAAAAAATTACATCATTTCAGTTGAAAACACTGTAACTGTCCAATTCCACAGATTCTCATATCACAGATGTTTTTTTTTCTAACATTTGAAATGTTTCCATCGTTGAATCGACAATTTTAAGCAATTATTCCCGTTAATGATGCCCTAAAAACTAAACCTACAGTTTTAAGTGGAATTCGACTCACTCGGCCCAAAGCTTAAACTCCGTAGGTACGAGAGAAAAACACCTAATATTTTTACTCCCAGACAGAGATCGAACCCGAGATCTCCGGTTCCAGAGGCATTACCTCTACCACTGAGCCATTTGGCGAGTAATTTATAGTTATATTGGTTATGCAAAATAAAAGAAATTACAGATAGGTAGAATCGCTGTTTTGTATCAAACATTCATTTAATTAATTCACAAATTGTCACAAACGGTCAGATATGGGTCAATAGATGCGAATACCATCAACCATTTTTGTGACGCGTAATACCACCTATAGTTCAAGATCTTTTGTGTATAAAATACTACTCATATTATTAATATGAAATTGTTGAAAATTGTATTGCACACATTAGCTCTATTGTTTGAATATATTGACATTGACTTAAGTTATCATTTTTGTACGTACATTTTCTGCACATAATCTCTAAAAACAAAAAATTGATTTCAATTTGAATATTTTACAGTTGGTACATTTAACTGAAAATATTATAATTAACTTTAAATAGGGTACGCCTAATTGCTTAAGCCAAAACGGTTCTCTTCTCTTTTTTTTTGCGACAAGATTATGACAGAAAACTAAATACATGTACTTATGTGGGCACTTAAAACGAAAAATGATATTTCATGCGCACATTAAAACACAGAGAGATGAGCAATTATCTAACATATTATCATATTATTATGTGCAAAAACCGACATATTTGCATGTCAAACGCAACATAAATTATATTGCTTGTTAATTATGATTTAATAAAACATTAATGAGGACATTTATGAGCAGTGGAGAGTAGAAACATTATGGTTTTTATTATTTTTAATCAGATGAATATGTTATAAAGTGATATATGTATATACATTTGAAACTCTATTGGTATAGTCTTTACCTACCTCTGTTTTATTTGTTCTTTTTTCAATCTACATTAAATGAAACATAATCATAATCAGATCACGCTATAAAATAATATGTAAGAAAAACTATGCGCATCTTTAAGTTAATTGTTAAAAACACATAGTAGGTACATATTTAGTATGTATACCAATATCATGTATACCAACTTGCGTACGTATATTAATTTAACCTGTTACAAACAAGTTGATAATGTCTATTGTTTTATATTATTTTAATTTAAATACCTACACCTATGTACAGTACATATGTATATTTATATATTAGGTTGGATCGATTTTATATGAAAAAAGAAAACCTGTGTCTAGCCATTCCTGAGAATTTTCGTACAAAACGTTTTGGTATTTTCGCTCGAAAAAATCTGCACCAAAATCACTTGTCGATTTTTTGTACCTTTTTTGCAGTAAAATTATTAAAGTCATAGTAGTGCAGCGATTCCCAACCTTTTTTTTTAATGTAATGCCATTTTCAATGTTTGAATGTAAAATGTCCGCGATTTACACTATATAGAATAACTGCTGTATAAAAGCTCAGTGCTAGTACTACAGATATTGATATTATTTATTGATAAGAAGAGTTGACAATATTATGTAAACAATTTTATTAGTAGTACTTAGTAGTAATTTTTAAAGTTGCTTCTGCCTTCTAACTTGATCCTCAGAACTCTTTAGAAAGGTACAATAATTATTTGGCCTGACAATTGTGAATATATTTGCAATTTTACTTGCATCCGACCCCTCCCTGATTTGGGAATCGCTGTAATAGTGGAGTTTTTTATTATAAAATTAATTTTTAATCAATATTTTTTAAACTAAGACATTTTTTATAATTAAAGAGAATTCCAAAGGATTGACCTGCAGATTAACAAAAAAGGTGAGATATTTTCAGTGGTATGTCATTTTGAAATTTGCTTTTCGTGCTAATTTCTATAAAAATTTAACAAATTCACCCCCAAATATCTCATTCCTTATTTAAAAAAAAAATTAAATTTTATTATTATTAGAACAACCAAATTGCAATTAATGTTCAAACCCTTCGTACAAGAAATTCTTTGGAATGACTGGCGGTGGCGGATCATACAAAAAAAAAATCAAATCAAAACCGAGATACTTGAATTATAATTGTTTGCTGACTGTTTTAGGTCTGCCTACTTTCTGTTCGGTTATTTTGTACAATAAGAGATATTCCATATTTAAGATCGCACAAAAAAAGGGACACATCTGCTATCTCAAAGGATTTAAGGACTAATTTTTTCAAAACAAAATTTACATATTGAGAAATTTTTAAAAATGTTCCACAATTATATTTAGTTAGAGTTTATTTACTTAAATTAACCCATTTTGGCACATTTTTGAAAAAGAAAATCTTTAAGTAAAATGATCAAAAGTGGAATTTCAATTTTATTTTTTAATGAAAACTGTGATAAAATGAAAAAGTGTAAAGTTAAACACATTTCATTTTCACGTTTAAATTTTACTGCTTTATTAAATTTCAATTACAATGTGAGAATGACATTCAAAAATTCAGTTTAAGTACATATGTATTTGTATAGGTATGATTCGGAAAATATATGTACCTAAACGAAATGCGTACCTAAGTATGATTTAAAATATTTCCTACCTAGAAGTATTATAATAATAAATACAACATAGGTACATAAAAACAATTGTAACAATGTTGCACTAATTTGAGCAACATTTCATAATGAAATGGCCACAGTCAACTTTATACCAAATTAGCTTTTAGGTCCTGTTAAAAAGTCACGCTTTTTAAAGTTCACATTATACGATCCTATATCATGAAAATCATGTTAACCAGCAATTTCTATTTAACTACCTTTACCTACTTATAGCGATACAATCTAGAAAAAAAAAACTTGTATTCTACTACAAAAATGTATAATTTTATATAATTTTTTATATACTTAATTATAGTTGGATTAAATGTAACACAAATTTATTAAGTAAACTTCATACTGCAGATCTGCCGATATATAATTTTTAGTTTTTCTTTTATTTACTATACACACACCTTAACTAAATGTATTTTTATAGCCCATCATTTATTTTTATCTTATTGATGTTTTTGGCTATACCTTTACCCTCTGTTATTTATGTTTGATTGTGTTTCGTATAACATTTGTTTTCCAATTTCTTTGTTATTTTTTTATTATTATTATTATTATTATTATAGAGAGAGTATAACTGAATCCATATCACAATATCGAAATAATATGATTTTATTTGAAGCACCCATCAATATTTTTCAAGGCAATTATCTTTTGTATTGTAGGTGCACGTACTTTATTTATATTCATTTCTAAAAAAATATATTAAAAAAATAGGGAGACTAATAATTGGCATCGGAAATATATGTACATATAGGTACTTAATAACAAAATTTTAATATATTTTAATCATTTTTAGAACTTAATCATTATATTTTGGTCCACCCTTAAATATTTCATAATATACCCCAATAATTTTAATACTCAGTGATCTGGAACCGCTGATGAAAAGGCTACTACTAAATATATGTTGAACGGAACGTGCGCATATGAGCATATGTGGGTGGTTAGAGACATTTTATATATGGGCATTTTCTGCTCAATTCAATTGTAAATTTTACAAGATTCATTTTCAATTAATTATTAAGGTACCGTGTACAGTGGCGATTATAATGCCATAGTAAACTATATGGAAAATACTAATTTTTAACCCTGATATACAAATCCAAATAGTATACCAGTGGTACACTATTATTGGAGGTATTCTATGTAGCACTCTACGGTACACCAAAAATATAAAAAGTAAAAAATAAAATAAAATAAAAATAAAAATAAAAGAAAACAAAATAAAATGAAAATAAAATTAAGATTAAATAAAAATTAAATAAAAGTAAAAAAAAATTAAAATTATTTAATTAAAAAAAAAAATTAAATTAAAATACAATAAAGTTAATATTAAATAAAAAAAAATAAAAAAAAAATTAAATTAAAATTAAAAACAAATAAATAAATATAAATACGATGAATTCCTTTTTTAAGTTAAATTTGGATTTTCCTGAAGATTGCTTGCCTTTCCATTACAACTATACCACAATGGACTCTTACAATTTTTATGGCCTTTTTGCCTATCCCTAAACCCTTCTCGGTTATGTTTATCTAAAATCTGTATTTTATTCAATAATAATGTACTTTCAATTAGCAAAGCAAAGCATTAGAGAGAGTAGGCTTTGTTTTAATTAGTCGAAAATGGCGAAATAGTACTGTACAATGTACATGTACAGTGTACACTGTACTGTACGTACATTAGGGTGGATCGCTTTTTAAAAACTAATATTTGCCAAAGTCCTGGGGGCGGAAAACTTGTGTTATAGCCTAAAAATCTTAAGTTTCAAATTTTGTGCAAAACAAATTATATTTGATGGTCCCGCGACCCGTTCAAAGGACAAAAATTGGTAGTTTTTCCAGTTTTTGACTTATAACTCTTCAACGAACAATTTTAACAGAATTTAGTATATGACAGAGTTATAGGTTATTAAATTACCTTTCAAATGATATATAATATGTCTATGTTTTGTTCATATTACAATTATTTAGGTAGACTTAAATATAAAAATTCATGATTTTCAGATTACTTTATCAATATATAAAAATTCTTGATTCACAATAAACAAATAACAAATTAAACTTAAGATTTTTAGGCTATAACACAAGTTTCCCCCCCCCCCCAGGACTTTGGCAAATCTCAAATCCAAAATTCTCCATACACAAATAATCCACCCTAACGTACATGCACTAGATATTGTTTTTTTACTGTAACTTTACCTTTTACAATAGGAAAATAGTAATCCTAACCAAAGATCTTTTAAACAATTAACAACGAACAAACTATTCTCAAATAATTCAAAACAAATAAAATCTCCCATTTCACTATCATCCCCTCTAAATTATTCATTTATGTGTGTCATATATACATACATAAATTATGGCATATGTTTGTTTATATACTTTTTAAATAGTATAAGAGTAACCCAAAAAACAACAACAAAAATAGGCAATAAACTCTTCAACAAAAGACAATAAATTTTCAAAAATATATTTTTGTTGAGATAACCTAAAGTGATTTGTTTTCTTAAAAACATGTAAATATAAAATATATTTCAAGTATGTAATTGCTACATGACTTTAAGTGGAAAAAGTGGGTGTTTTGTTATGGTAAAAATGTCAAATTTAATTTTTAATTTAACTAAAAATATGTAAAACAGATAATTATTATAATTTAGTAGATATAAGTAGGTACGCACTCTGCTCATAAGAGTAATTATGGTTATATACATAGATAATTGAAATACTGATTATGGATGAGTTTACAAATATATATAATTTTGCATATTGATACTAATAATATGCGTAGGGGTTAGAATATACAAATACGTAATCGTGATACGGGTGGAGTATATACCGACAATAGATCAATTATTTTAAGAAACCATTAAATGTAATTGAAATAGTATATTCTCTAATCCATATAGTATACAGCTACAGTTCAGTTAGAAGTATTATTATTCTTCATATGTGCGTGATTTTCATTTGCATAGATTCATAAATATGATATTTATTAGATTAGAATTCAATATCCTATTAATTTTACATGTAGTCTTTTTAATAATAGGCATATCAATTTAATAGTATATAGGAGAGGTATGGATGATTGTATCTTTTTAGTAGGTATATATACATTTTTGAGGGAAAAATTTCTGTTCTGTGGTTCTTAAATATTCATGATTTGATGTGCATACGAGTATGCCATATACGTCACAATCAAAGGTATGACACTTCATATATATTGACTGTAGAATGTATAAGATCATTCATGATTATTGAAAAAAGTAATGGACCTAGCAAACCATTTTTTTTTTTTAATTTTAATCAATTTTGTATAGAGACTTATAGGTGTGGAAGTTATCGTGATTACCATAAATATCAAATCATTTCTATTCCTACAGATAGGCCTTTTTGGTAGTTAGAATGCTAAGAATTTTTTAAAACAATGATTTTAGTCAGATGGATTTCATATATAATAATTTCGAGAAGGTAAATTTTCTTATTGCCCTTTGTCGGGTGCATAACTAAAAACCATTACACTTATCCATTAAGTAATTGAATAGTAATTATGGTTGGACTCAACATATTTTTTGTTTTCATTTTGGCAATGTATATTATTTTTCAATTTGCATTTTTTGTGGGGCACATACTTACATTGTTTATAACCAGAAACCGCAATTCTCAAGCTGTCACAATTCCACAATATGTTACAAATACATTAATATATTTGTATATTTTCCGCATCCTGGTTTCATATAAGTATGAGCTTTGGTAATCATACGACCAAGATTGTATAGGAAGAAATATCAAAAGTATTGGGTCAATTTTACATATCAAAAAAATTAATTCGTATACAAAAATCTTTTGGAATTGTAGTTGGTAGAATTCTGATATTTTGTCATTTACACGCTAATTAAATTACTTCCATTATCATTAGATTTTTTAATTTTTTATAGTAGAACATATTTTATGCCGTTAAATTTTTGCGTCAAAATTTTATATGTGATATTTTGGCATTTATCTGTATAATAAGTATTTTCAGATTTGTTTCGTATTTAAGATGTATTTTTAATGTGTGGAGGGGGGTTAACACTTTTTTATTATTAACTAAGTGTATCTTTTTCAAATTACACGGAAGTTGTGAAAGTATAATAGTTGATCGAAGTTGTGAAGTAATACAATAAAATATGAGGAAAATGTTCTTTTTTATTCTCCATTTTGAAGTCATTGCAAATAAACAATCTCTTACAAAATCATGCACTTTTTTTTAAAAAAAATAAGCTTGTATCGTCAGCTATCAGGTGACATAATGAATTTGCAGAATTGAAGTTAGCTACAGTTCAAGATAGATATGTCGATATATTAGAAAAAAAACACAATGACTTTTTGGCCAATCCAATATTTGTGATTTTTTTTTCTTCAACACTAATATTTTGAAAAACAAAAAATAATCAAAGTTTGTTTTTAAAATTACGTCTGTGTTCCTGACATTTGTATAGGTAAACATACGCCACTAATTTTTAGAGTAATTATAAATACAATATAAATGTATTTGGGTCAATTATCACACCACATAAATCTAAATTATTCTTAACGCCCATACCCGACCCGGACATGTGATTAAAAATCAAAAAATACGGTTTTCCGATTTTCAATCAATTAAATGTCTCAGAGAGAAACCAATTTCAATATAGTTGACACGTACGTTTCGTTGTAACAAGAAAATCAATTAGCATATTACACAACAAAAACGACTTCAAATTAAACTTATTTACCAATTCAATTTCCTTTTTAATTCATTCTATTTAAACCAATTAAATATGTTTACGTTACCATCGATACAAAAAAAAAATAAAAAAATTCCATCCATAGTTAAAACAACAATAACAGTTTCTTAAGTAAATTGATTCGATGCACATTGATAGTGTTTTTTTTTTTTTTAATTTTTTTTTTTTTTTCATCGAACCTCATCACAACATTATGAGGTTATATTATTAAAGAATTATAATTACGTTGAGTGACTATATATGTGGTCAAATTTACTTTTGATCGTCGAAACATGGGCAGGAAATTGAACCTACCAAGCGAAACCATGACAAAGTTTTGTGTACACATTAAGTACCTTGTCTATTTAAAGGCACATACACACTTATTATATATATATTTATGTACATACTTATATACATAAAACATTAACACTAAATAAAGCCAAATTAAAATGGCGGCAAAATTTTCAAATATTATTACTGGCGGTATAAGTATAGGTATAGGTAGGTGAGGTGGGTAAAGATAAGTCATATACTTAAATATTGTTACTAAAGTGTAACTGCTCGTATAATTTGAATTAATTTATATGTTTTATGATTAATTATAGTTTTGTGAAAAATACATAATAAATTCGAGAAACTGAATATATTTGCGGTTTTTATAAATTGACCGGCTTAATTAACGCCAGGAAAAAAAAATTTTATATAAAATTAAGTTTATTTTCAAATTTATAATAAGAAAAACTAAAAAAAAAAAAAGAAATGAAAAAAAAAAAACATTAAAATTTTGTATTGGACATGATATTGTTAATTATGCCTCAAAATTATAACAACTTCCCAGACAGGAAGTTGCTATTACGGAGTGTAGCAACAGAGAGGATACAAAAAAATCTGTCTCACTACATATATAAACTTAGTTTTAGATGTATGTATGTATGGTAGGTGTTGGTATATCAACTAACTAGAAATACAATTTTTTTTTTATTATATCGTGTGTAAGATCCATAGAGAAAGAAAGTGACCAAGCATTTAATTTGATACTTATGGTAATTATAATTCGCATAACTCCTTTAGTTATAAAAATATTGCAATAAAAATTTTCTTACTTTAAGTAACATTTTATTTCCAATCTTTTTTGACATATAAATATTTTTGGCTTTTCCAACAAAATATCGAGAAAAATTCCTTTTCCACTAAAATTATGTTCAATTCTTTGAAGAATAAAATGATGGGATGGATTTTCTCGATATTTTGTTGGAAAATCAAAAAACATTTATATGGCAAAAAAAAGATTGGAAATAACATTTTACTTAAAATCTACTTCAAAATAAGAATTTTTTTTTTATAAGAAATAAGATCTTATATCCCTTTTAAGTGACCTCGGAAATTTTAATGGTGTTGTTCCAAATAACACTTTCGGACGAAGGAAATAATTAATTAAATAATAAATAAACCAGCACAACCAATTAATTACAATAAAGTTAAAGTTTAAAAAGAAAATAAAAATTCCTTAAAAATCGAAAAAACCCAGTTGCAGTTGCTATGTTTTTTGGTTTTTTCGATTTTTAAGGAATTTTTTTAAAAAAAATTAAATCTTATTGTAACTTAATTTTTGTTAATTAATTGGTTGTGTTGGTATGACTTTAAAAAATATTGACAGCTTGATTATCCATAGATCAGGTACTTGCAAGGTACGAGCATTTATGGTTTTTGTTTTTAGAAGATAATTGTTTTTTAAATTGTTTGTTGGTTGTGTTGTAGCCTCGATAAAGAGAATAAAACAGTTTTCGAAATATTGACAACAAACAAAGTTGTATTTATCATTGACCTAGACTCCAGCCAAAAAAACCACTTCCTTCGTCCAAAAGTGTTATATTTTAAGAATTAACGGAGTTAGGAGAATTTAAAAAAATAAAATTGCGCACACAATAAAAAAAACATATAAAATTCACGCTTCGTCACTGATATCTGCGATAAATTTGCAAATTATTGATTTCATCTACACAGTGATTATAATTTAATAACCGGTTTTCGTACGTTGAGATATTTTACTTCTTATAAAGTACCATATTTAAATAAATACTAAAATCAAACATATTGCCTAGTGATAAACGTTTTACAAATAAATAAAAAAAACCGCTGATCCGGGCTCTGTTTAATTGTAATAAGTCAAGTCGTCAGTTTTTGATGTATATTATATACAATAAATATGAAATTTATTATTCTTTGTTATTTATAATGGACGACAAAATGGCTGAAAACCACATATCACATGTTGTTGCTATTGCTATAATATCGAGAGAAGAGGAAAAATGTCATAAATTTATGTTAAAAAGTCGGTTTAATCATTTACTGCGACTATATGCCATCATAATAATGTATAATATTTAAAGTCAATGTGTATAAATGACAAAAGGGGAGTTAATATTTGTTGTAATATGTGGTTGGATCATTTTTATTTAATAAGACCCTATACAGATAAATATCCTTTTTTTTTTATATTGAATATTTTTTTATCATTTAATACGGAATGAAAACATTTTAATTTTGTTTTATTTATAAAAAATAACAATACAGTTATCGAACATATGCCATTTTGAAAACCTCTACATCTTTTCTCGTAGAATATATTGTGGTCGAAAAAAAAAAAAAAAAAAAAAAAAAACTAAAATTAATGGCACGAAAATGAACACATCATACCTAAGGATATTAAGTACCAAAAATTTCATGAACATTTTTCTCTCATGAAATTGCCTTCTTTTTTTTTTCTCTCCATATAACTCGAATCTCTATAATATGAATTATTATAATAAAAACTTACAAACAACCAAAAAATTATATAATTAGTTATGACATATGTTCTCATTTCATCCTTTCTATTTTTCTAACATTTAGGGTTAGAAGATGTGTGGTCCAATTAAATTACAAACAGTTGGATACGATTTTTTGTTTTTTTTTTTTTTTCATTCTTCTATCCATTTTTCTTTTCATTTTCGTTCAATATATAAAATCTTCATTATTTTTTGAAAATGGTGTGAAATTGAGCGAAGCTTTTATTCTCTGTATTTGGTTAATTTGTTATCGTAACATATATAATAAAATGAAGATATTCCTTCTAAGCGGAATGACGCGAAGAAGATGGAAAGAATAATAATAAAAAAAAGGTTCAACATTGTTATACGGTTTCAATTGGAATTCAATCCATTAAATCTATTGAACAAGAAGAAGAAGAAAAAAAAAGCCGAATGAATACAAATATGAGTTAATATAATTATCGGTATTTTATGAAGAAGAGAGCCGTGCGAAACAATAACTATTGCTACAGATGTTTTGTGCAATTATTGATAATATGTAGGTATGTACTGTACTTATATATATATTGTAAGTATTATGTGTACTTACTTAATATATGAACTGAATGAATAAAAATTTAAATAGCGGTTTCTTAAGACGAAACAATGACCCATTGTATGATAAAAAGATTTTTTATTTTTTTTTTTTTTTGGAAATTGTTCGAAATATTTTTGTACAAGAAAAAATGAAAGTTGAAATCTTAATTTTATATGTCGTTTGATACAAAATTTGCAATGAAATAATTTTTGTTCCACTCACTGTGTTCCCAAAAAAAATTCAATTACTTAGTACCTATTAATTAAATGGAAGCTGAAGTTATAATTTTAAGTAAACTTTGAAATGTTATCGGTCAATTGGTATGTTTTGGCTAACTTTTTTTTAAATTACATTAAATTTTACGTACATAAAGTCCATTCAACTTTTTTTTTTTTAATCGATCAGGTGCTTTGAGTAGGTACATTACAACTTCGTAGTATAATGTAAAGTACAAAAATCGGAAAAGTGGTTGGTGCATAGATGATGCACCAGATGAATAGAAAAAATACCAAATTACCAGTGGTATTCCAGGAAATGTAAAGACCGAAGATCGACTAGCTCAAAAGAGCACCCTGTAAAAATCGTTTTGATCATTTGGTAAGATTCAAACAACGCTAACGAATAGCAGAGCAACGCAGCCAAAGTTGCCCTTAAGCCTCACTTAGTAATGATTTACGCATGGTTACATGAATCCATACGAAATATGTCTAGAGAAGTTGTCTAGGAAGTTGTTAGAACTAAAGGCCATGATGGTTTGCACAATGGGCCCAACCCTGTGGACTACTTGTACGTGTCGTATCCAATACCGTCGTCAACATCATCATCATCACCATCATCATTCTTCATATATACTCGTACATTATTCAAAAATCCAGTCGTTTTTTTATTGAAAAATCACATTGCAAATTGTATTTTAATGAGTAAACAAAACCCGGCGATCAATTATTCAAATTCTTTAAAATATTTTAAGCCCATAAGCGTCATACCAAAAAGTGTACTTACTATACCAAATACAATGGCTGTGCGTGGGCGTTATTTTTAGGGGGAAACTATTAATAATACACAATCAATAATAAAATTCTCTCTAAATTTCAAAATTTCTTTACATACATACATACAAGAACATATAAATATACAATAATTAAAAATCTTATGATCTTAAGAATTTGAATCTCTAAACCACTTTTTCGGCCTATTTGCTACATGATTTTTTTGTTCTAATTTTCCACATTTATTTTTAGTACAAATTTCTGGCTTTCTATATTGTCAAAAGTTTCAAATAGATAGAGTCGGACTCAAAATTCAAGCTTGAGTCGGTAAATAGTTTCTAAACACATATGAGTCGGAGTCGGACAAAAATTTTGATTACTGTAACTTCTCAAATATCACATTCTACTGGATATCTTCACAACTTCACATATAGTCAGATTTGTTAAAGTAACACTTTTTTTGAATTTGTTACGAAATGGTAACAAACTGGTAATAAATGGAACAAATGTCACTTTTTGTAGCAAACTACTACGGTTCCGATCAATTAAATTTGACAGATACATGAAATAACCGCATCAGAAGAAATATTCAGGATTGTTCCGAACTATTTCAAAATGACGAATTAATGACAACTACTGTGTTAAAAAATAGATACAAATGACAAATACATGTAGCAAATGTAACTTAATTTTTGTCGTGTAAAATTTACTTTTGTTACCAGTAACAAAATAGATATTTTATCGATCATTTGTTACTTAAAGAACCCTGCGTATAGTTGTAAATTTCGACAATAACTATTTTAAAATTTACGAATTCTCCAAACAATTCATCGAAAACTCGATTACTTATATGCAAACTTGTAATTAGCTTCAATTAAATTATATATAGTTTAACAGTGATCAATTGATCACTTTGTACTTAGTGTATAATTGAAAACTAAACAAACTTAAACATGAACATGACAGTATTTAGTTTTTAATTGTTGGGAATTGTATTATTACTCATGCCAATGAACAACAATAAGTCAACGTTGCGTTTGAGTTGGTCGGTAGGTAGCTGGGTAGATATACTTGTGTATACTACAAAACAGTGAAATAAAAAGTAACCAATTACAATTAACCATCACGCAAGTGACATGACCATTGTTAAAGTGGAAAACAAAATTAGACATTATGTAAATATTGATCAAACAGAAATGGTCTATCAATAATCATTTTCTGAAAACAATTTTCTTGTTAATGGAATTCTGCAATTTAGTTACATTTCAATTATATACTATATATAGAAGAAGACGTTACCTCTATATCTTTTTTCTCCTATAGGGCAATATCTAATTTCTAATTGTTTACAAAACTGTCGATATCTAATATTAGTCTTAATAGAAAATCGTGCACATAGGCTCCTAGGCATTTTATTTAATAATTTCTTTATTATATGTCTAGTAAAAGGCTCTTTATCGGCCGTAAGCACATTTTAGAAGTAAATAAAAATTGCTGAACTCAAATAATATTGTATAAATGGTATACAATCACCGATAGTCGGATAGTTTTGCTAATTACCACCATGTATATAGGTAATACTATGTCAAAAACTAATTCCACAGTTCATGTCATTAAATTGTTATACATTTTTTAAATTTTACTTTATTTATGGGGTATACTAAAATCTACCTACTTTTGCATGACATTAGCACACTTACATAAATAATTTTCGCAAGTTATCTATGATATATTAATATATATAGTACAAAATAATCTTTGACCTCCCAATCAATTATCGATTATTATGTTGATTAAGCCTTGAACCCTCATCGCCATAACTGGCAGACATTTTATTTTAATCTCTCTTTTAAAATAATTACGTTCATAATCTGCTTATGTCAAACTAATTAATTAAGTATACAACATAAAAGAACAGAAAATCAGAAGTGGATGAAAGCAGCCAAGAAAACGCAGGCTAATTTCAAGTTGATATCAATACTGTAATTATGTTGATCGAGAGCAGTTGTATGGAAGGAAGAAAAAAAATATTTGTGACAACAAAATTAGAGTCTATGTTAAAAGACATATTATTTAAAACTCAAAGATAATAGGTAGGTAGGTCGGTTACATCTAGTTTGCTATAATTATTCCTATTCAATTACAATCTTCTCAATTCATTGTTACCTATCTAATGTAATAATAAAGAAAAAAAAAATGATTTTCTTTCCACATCTCTATGCCAATGCACTCCGGCACGAAAAATTCTTATTATCCATATGTGTGTATTCTCTCGGAATACGCGCGGTAGCATAAGGAGAGCGCCAATCTCGCGCTAGGCGTGGCTTTAAATTTAAAATCAAAAGCTGCCGACCTTTTGATGATTGCCGCATCCAAAAAATACACCGTCACGTATGATGAAGTGCTATAGTCGTTTCTTGTTTGAGAATTTAATGGGATAAAAATGATCAAGTAGCTTTTATATGAATTGATTGATTTCTTATCAATTAAATTATGTTTAATTTATTTGAAATATTGTTGATTGTGGATATTATATTAACAATACTAATTTGAAAAATTTAATAAGATGAATAAAAAATGGTAAAAAGGAATTAGGCATTAGGTATCTTTTTCAAAATTACTGTTAGAATAAGTAGTTTTATTTAATGGTGCTACAGTTGCTTATTTCGATAATCTAAATTGCTTATAATATTATGTAACTCGTTTTATTTGTTTAAATTATTTACTAATCAAAAATTGTTTCATTAAAAATACTCCATTTTTATTGTAGTTAGTGAAAGACGATTCTGAATTGAATCTAGTTAACAATATTCTTACAAAATCAAAATTAATATTCAATAAAATTGAAAACAAAAATTTTATGTATACAAAAAAAAAATTAATATCGAATGCCATAGCATCGAATACAAAAACGACAAATACCGAGCTGTAAAAAAAAAGAAATCGAACATAAGTAAGTATATAAATAAAATAGCAAGTAATAAAACAATCCTTTTCTACAAGTTTCCAAAGTAAACCGAATGAGGAAGTGTTAAAAACTAAATTTTGTAAAGAGGCTACAGTTTTTACTAAATAAAATTTAATTTTTTTTAAGTAATTGGTACAGAGGTAAGAGGCGAAAATAAATCATGAATATTCTTTAAAAAATTTCTATGTTAGGTAGTGGTACGATTTCATTTCAAATTACTGTTTTTTTGTTATATTTAAAATCCAATTTTTCTGTCTATTATATTTTTGCTTAACTAATTATTGCCAAAAACTTAATTCCGACGAAGAGCATTTAATTGCTAGTGTCTATTCAAATAAGTTGTTCTACATTATTATAATCAAAGCTGTAAGAGACAAAAGACAATTCTATTGAGTCGTTCGTTTCACTTAAAGCCCACTGAGGCAATATTTAGACCATTTTAAGCTTCAAAATTTTCACGATTTCCTTAAAAATTTGAATGTTCAAGTAACATTTAGATTTTGACGAAATCGTAAAAAATTTGAACCTTAAAATGGTCTAAATCGAAGACTTAAAAAAAAAATATTTTCGAAATTAAATTTGGTCTTTCAAAATGAGTACAAAATTAATTTGATTTTTGATATTTTAGTAATTCGAATAACTTAATAGCGACGAAAAAATCGAGAAAATTTGATTGCTAATATCTATTCGAATAAGTTGTTCTACATTATCATGCAGTAAGAGACAAAAGACAATTTAATTAAAAACCATGGTTTTTGACGGACAGTTTTAGATAATTTTAAGAAAACGTCTTTAAAACTAAAATTTGCAATGATTTTCTCAAAATGTTTTCTTACTAGAAAATCAAAAAAATAAAGAACAAATATTTTGGTAATGCAATTTTCTTAAAAATAATTATTAATAAATGTTAGTAGAAACAATCAACAATTTTTTTTCTTATTTTTAAAAAAGGATTAAATTTATCAGTACCTAAGTATTTGTTAACTTTTATTTCTTATTGTTCAAAAATTCTTTGATACCGGTCTCTAGAAAATCTTAAAGGCAATTAATTTTTTATTTTATACCACACAAAATTCTATACTGACTGAAAAAAAATATCTGACATGAAATGGACTATACATAAAGATAATTATAATTGTAAGTTGTTGGTTGGCGATCACATCATCTGAATAAATCGGTTTTTATTTTTCATGTTTAAAATGATCATTGATCATATAATATTAGTTTTTAAATAACTAAGTAGCAATACACACACACAACCTAACATAGAGATTTACCTAATATACTATAAAAAGCAAGAACAATATTATTTGTAGAATTTTTTTATTTTTTTTTTTAAATACATAATAAATATAAAAATATTTAAAAATTAAAAAAAGTCTAAATCATAAAAATTCCAAACCGCAAAAATTAATTTTTTTCCAATACCTACCTATGTATGTGTGTGGAAACCTTTAGCAATTTCGGTTAAACATCAAACGAATTTATTTATTACAATTGTTTTTTATGAATGTTTTATGAATATTTAATTGTGTGTTTTTTTCTGAATTTATTGGCTTGTTTTAAAAGTTTTTGGACTCTTTTTATATAGAATACGAAATGAATGAATATTATATGGATATATGATGTGCATGTGTGTGTGTGTATGTTTCTATACTGTATATTAGGCATATTTTGCTATTTAGACAATATATGATAAATAATATAGCCATTTTATATTTTACATCTCGTTAACACATTGTCAAAAATTAATTAGTTAAATGAACTTGTAAAAATATATGCGCTGCGAATTAAAAAAAAAACAAATTTTAACTTCCAATAGAAATAGCTAGACAATATTGGGCAATATTCGGCAGATCGGTATTATGGCGGCTCCATTAATAATAAGTGCGAGTGTTGTAAAATTGGTAAATTAATAAAAAAATAGAAAAAAAACCAAATAATTTTCTTTGCTTTTATTTCCAATTAAAGAAATGTTAATTGCTATTTTATTTATTCAAATATTCATAAATTTTATACCGAAACCATCTTATTTACATATAATTAATTTGATCACAAATGCTACCGCCGTTTTAAGAGCAATAAGATTTTCGGTAAAGTTTTTTTGTTTGATATTTTCTTCAAAACAGATTTTTTTTTTTATATATCTTTGTTGTTGTTATAATCGTTCTGGTCAATATAAGATTATATACCAGCGTTTAAAATTATTTTATATTTTATAATGGGGTTATGTATTTAACATATAGCTGACGAAATATATATTTTATATGTATGTACATTTATATAGTTTCTTAGTAGCAGTTGCGGTTTCTTTTTACTTTTATGATGATTTACGAAGAAAAAGGTTTACTTCTTGTAAACAGGATTCACTGAAAATATTGGAACATTTTTTCAGAGCTATGAGAGATGTTTAAAACTAAAGTTAACGTTCAATGAATTAGAATCTACGATCTAAACAGTTCGACGTTATATGAACGCTGAGAGTGTACCTCTTTCATTGGCGTACATTTTTATTTTTCCAATATTAACCATTGAAACCTCCCAAGCAGCAATTATCCACCGAAGTTTAAAAGAAAACTTCAATTGATCTCGCGTTAGATGAAACGAGTTTTAAAAACGTTATAATAACAGTACAATTTCAATTAGAATAATTAAATTTCTATCAAATAAAAAGCCGTTGCATAATCAACCATTATTTAACGTTAACTTTTAACCCAATAAAACTATGAGTTCATTTTAAGTTTAAATAGAGTTTACTTGTTGCATATTTTTAAACCATTAATACACTTCTTTGCAAAGAGACGTTGTAAAAATCGTAGCAAAACGTTAAAATAACCTCTTGCAACTCTATAAAAAATAGTTTTTATAACGTAGCAAGAAAAACTGAAGTTTAAAAAAAAGCTTGAAATTGATTGAAATATGAGATTCGATTAAAAATTAACATTTCGCCTTGGTCACTATACTAAACGTGAAAGGAAATTAGGAAAATTACTATGGATTATTAACGTCTTCTTGAACTTTTTCATCGACGTGGAACTTTAATAGAAACGCGACAGATTGGGGAGAAAATGAGTTTAAGACTTTTAGGGTCACGAGTTTATGTAATTGAAAAAAATCTCCCAACCCCCATTGACCCCCTCCTATTGACATTTTTTGTAAGAAACTTATTTTTTCATGTTTTCCACAACTAAATAGTAAAATTTCGAAAATATTGTATTAAAAAAATTAAAATAAAAAATTAACAAACAGTAGGGAGTTTTGTAGTCATCCTTGACAGCCTTTTTTAATAGACTTGCCATTTCTTTGGCAGAACGCGTACAATTTAATATTATTGTCCCCTGAGTTAAATTTTGTACATTTTCATTTTATCCTCTGTCAAACATCCCCGAAATCTATCAAACTTTTAATTTCACGACAAGCAAAATGGACTAAAACTACCAATAATATACTCTCTGTAATGCAATTAAAAAAACTACGTATATATATATACCTATACATGCGCTATACTATTCTTAATTATGCTAATATGTATGTAGGTATATATGTATAAGTAGATAGAGGTACAACTAATTAAACCTTCATTAGATAATTAATTTCGACATAAATTATCCATAATTAATAGTCGAAATATTTTTTAATAAATTAAAATAAATTAAAATATTAATTATATTGCCGATCATAAATATTGAAAAATTAAAAATAAGTTTGGTTCTTTTTTTTTGTTCCTGAATGTTTCAGATCAATCGCATTTAAACTTATTCGCCTCCCGGCCACAACCAAAGAAAAAACGAAAATCGCGGACTGCATTTACAAACCATCAAATATTTGAATTGGAAAAAAGATTTTTATACCAAAAATACCTGTCGCCGGCGGATCGAGATGAAATTGCGGCGGCATTGGGTCTATCAAATGCTCAGGTGTGTACTATTTTGTATACTTATGTATACGACCCCCATTTATCCATAACCATAGTATTTGTTGTGCATTATTTATTCATATTGAATTAGATGCATTTGAAATTGTAAAATATTCGTTTTCTTTTTGTTTTGTTTTAACAGGTAATCACATGGTTCCAGAATCGCCGGGCGAAATTAAAGCGTGATATGGAAGAATTGAAAAAGGATGTGGAAACGGTAAAAGTTCTTTCAGCACATAAGAGTTTCTTAGAAAATGTTAATGATTTAGGAATTCTAAAGAAGAAAACAATGCACGAGGAGGCGAGTAGTCCGCAGAAATAATTTTAAATTGGTTATTATTTAGAAAATTAGGTCTCTTTGTAAATTGTACTTGTACATATAGGTATTTATAAATAATTAACAATTAAATATATATTATGTGTAAATAATTTATATTAGATTTTAAATGTACTGTGTAATATGAATTGAATTCGACTTGAAACGATGGAAATTTAGGTATTTAAGTTTAAATATAAATATTACGAGTAAAAACATGTTAATAGCTGCGATCTCAATATATAACAAAACAAACTTAATTAATTTATATTATTTTCAAACGGTTGCCATTGCCAAATTATTATTATTATTTCGTTACTTTTATTAGTATTGTTGTTAAAATATTATGTATGAATGCTTTTCACACAGAGAATCATTTTTTTTTTCATTTTCTTTTTTTTTTCTTTTTTTAATTTGTGATGAATTATTACTGTATGATTATTAAGTACATACATACTACCTATCTACTATATATACATATATACTAAAACTGTAAATTATAAAATAAATATATTAAAAATATATTGTTTAAAATTAGTTAGTTACTGTTATTTATTGATTTTAGTACAATTACGACATTTTGAAATGTTATAAATGAAGATTTTTAACAAGAAGCGCAATTCTTGCATGCTGGTCTGGATCCACTGATGACGAAAATGTTCTGTAAAATTACATAATATTCGATCGTGCATTGAATACACTTTATAATCGGTCTAAGAAAAATGTATCGATGGTTACTTGAGAAGAGGCCCTAACATCAATTTTTTTTTAAATGTTTTTTTTTTATGAAATCTGATAAACTGGAATATTTTACATTATCTGGCAACACTATTTTACTGAATTTCACGCAAAAATATGGTTATTAAACGGACCCTATCATATCTCTTCGTTGAAATGTTATGTAGTGTTTTTCGCTCTCCTGAAAAATTTTAAAAATGGGGGTTAGGCCCCCTTGACAAATAACCATCGATATGAAGGTAGGTATAATAAAGGTCAGAATGGTGTGGGTTGTTGATTAAAATATATCAATCAACATCAAAAGTTATTTGAGTTCAAATTAAAGGATCAGTCCATTGGAGATCACCTTATAACAAGTGACAATGTGTGAAATATGCTGCAGGATAACAAACTCACAGATATCTTCTCGAAACGGATAAAATTCGGTTGAAGTGTACTATATATGGGATCCTTAGGCCAAAAAAAAATCGATTCCCGGCCAACTAAAACCAAACAATCGAACAACTACTGAACGGACATACTGCCAAATACACCACTGAGACTTTATTCATATTTTTAAAGTAATTTCTTTTGTTTACATATTTATATGTATATTTGATATACTTAATCTTATTAAATGAAGAATTGGCCGGTAAAAGATGTTGGAAGATTTACACAGACAACTTAATATATTAAAAAAAAATATATACCAAAAAAACTTTGTTTCACGACTTTTCCTGCATGCCATTTACCTATATATGTAAAAATAATACAATAACAATGTAGGTTGATTCTTTTACCAACAATTTCTTAAATTAAAAAAATTTCATTAAAAAAAAAAATGGCAAGTTGTTAAAAAAATCATTGTTGCGGGAATGGCCCTAAAACAATTGAATTTCTTTTTATATGGGAAATCCTGACACTATGGAACGTTATGATTACCTTATAAGCGGTGGCTTCCTTCTTTAGGTCATCCTATTAATTATTAGGATATCAAGGTAAGTTCGAAAGTCACATTTACATTTAAATAATATATTATTAAACAATTAAAAGCTTGTCATATGGATGAATTGCTTTAAAGCTAAATGTTCATGTTAAAAAGAATAAAACTTACCTCAGATGCTGATGAGCTTTTAGTTTTTTCTTAAGGTAGGTATCTAGTAAAACCTAATCAACACTGGTATCCTCATCCTAATATCTAATAGAAAAAACACACATTATCACTGCTTACTATTCACTATATTATATCACTGGCAATATTTAATTACAACCCGGTATAGATTTTGTCATACATTCGTTCTGTATCGAGTCTCGTTATCAACTCCAATTTGTTCATTGTTTATGGTTTATTTTTGATAAAAGGGACATTCTGTTAGATTTTTGCATTGTTGTAGTTGTTTTTGTTGTTGCTGTGTATAAGTAATTTTTATATATAGCACAGTTGCCACTAAAACAAATACCACCTGTAATTAAAAAAATTAAAAATTTATTGATTTAAAATTTTAATCATATTTTCATATGCCTTCACATCAAAATAATTAATAACTTTAAATTCTAATCAAGGTAAAAAGTGTCAGTATTTACTTCTATTTTATGGTAGCCATTTGTATTTTCATATGTATCAAAGTTTTGGTTCTAAATATTTTATTTTGCCAAAAATGCTAGTGCATAATAGTTTCTAAGCCTAAAGTATAAAATTGTTTATCACTATAGTCATCACTCTCTTGCGCGAATAATTCCCAATATACAATAAAACAAACAAAAAAAGAGATACGAATTTTCGCATTGGATTCTGTGGTAAGTTTCTTTGTTATTATTGTGTTGTGACACCTGACAAATACATATACGTATGTATATAATATTTAACTAAAATGGTGGAAATAGCATGGCTACCTTGAGTGCGTTCGTTATTTTGACTTGCGGCGAATCTGGACCATTTTTTAGTCAACTCATCTAATTTGTTGGTATAGCAAGGTTGACTCGATTAATGAAGAATATAAAGCATATGGTAATCACGTGATATGTGTGTGAAGTAGGATTGTTAAAGTAACAAATGACCGATAAAATACCTAATTTGTTACGTTTGCTACATGTATTTATTATCAAAATTTGTATCTATTTTTCAATCCAATGGTTTTGTTGCCAATTTGCCATTCTGAAATAATTCGGAACAATTCTGAATATGTCTTGTGATGGGGTTATTTAATGTATCTGTCAAACTGAATTAGACCAACTCGTATTAGTTTCCCACATTTGTTACATTTATTTCATTTATTACCACTTTGTTACAAATTTGGTAACAAATGTAGCAAATTCGAAAAAAGTGTTACTTTAACAACCCTGGTGTGAAGTTAACTCAAGTCAAATATGGAACACACTCGGGATTGTGGAAACAAAAAATATTTAATAAGCAAGGCATAAATAATTAGTCAGCTCAACTATATAGAAATGTCAGTAATGAACGTTAAAATACAATATTTGAATAAAATAAATTAAAAAATATTTAAAATTAATTGCGCTTCTACACAAAAAATCGCAAATATCTAATCTAATGCAATGAAATATTTTAGTGGCATTTAAAAATGGCCAGTTTCATTAGTGGTGAATTTTATCTATAGTAAATCAATAAATTTAATAAATTGCAAAATTTATTTGTCCAAGTTAGTGGATTAAAGTTCGGTGTTCTCTATACTGCCAATGGTTTAAGAAAAAATTAATAAATCGCTTCAGACAGTCAAGATAATCAGCAATTTATCAAAATTCAAAGAAATAACAAATTTCTTTGTAATATAATTTGATCGATTAGGTATTTTAAATAAAAACGTGCACGGTGCCACTCAAAAAGTGATAGTAAAAACACCTACGACTTTTGAGTGGAGAAATTTTTTAAAAACAAATTTTTTTTTAAAAACCGCATTCAAAATTAAAGGAAAATCGGTAAAAATTGCCATCATTTTAAAATAGCCAATGCTTCTCTAAAGAAAATTAGTTTTTTTTTAGAATTCTTCGACGCGTTTTTCATATGTATCAGAAAATCTAAATTTTCATCTAGCAATAAAAACGCACGTATGCTAATGACATGAAGTGGAACTCGAACTAGGACTTTATTTTGAAGTATAAAAAAAATCGAATATATTGGTTCGGCAAGAAATGGGGTACCCAGAGAGATATCTGATCAATTACCACCGTGCGCCCTTGAATTAACCATAAAAACTCCATTAAATTTGTGCGACGCAAATGAAGAAAACAAAAATGGCGACTATTTTTTTGTTGTTAGACTCTTAGGACACTGTGTTTAATTAGGCAGGCACCCCATTTCTCTTCGATTTCTCCTATACTAACAAAATTAACGCATACCTACATAATACTTATTCGATTCATATACAATTATGTAACTTCAAATAATTAGTGAATAATGCGGTTCTTTCCCCTCAAAAAACTGTTTAGCATAATTGCTAATTACGAATTTAATTTTTTTATTATTATATTCGGTTACACATTAATTTACAAATGAATAGTAATCTTTTAATTATAATTAATCAATGCGTACATATACCAAATTGTAAAATTAAACAGAAATTGCAATATCATATTACAATTCATCTACTTATGTACATTATAATTAAAATCATTTCTTTTTTGGTTCTTCTTCTTCTTCTTTTTTTTCTTCATTTATTTACATGTGTGTGAAAAGATGTTTAGATTCGATTTAGTAAATTCCATATGATTGGCAACCAAAACGAACTTTAATTAATCAAGAGATTTACAATAATTGTACAGCCTCAGAGAAAAAAAAAAACAAAAAATGATTGTGTAAAAATTAATTTAATTGTACATAAAATAACGGTAATTTATATAACATTTTCGATAAAATACTAGAAATATTACTTAAAGTTAGATTATCGATTATTTGTAAATTGTAACTAATAATAAATAGAAATAATTAATTAATTCAGTTTCACCGCACCGTTCCAAAAAACCAAAAAAATCAAAAAACAAAAAAAAATACAACAACAATAAACTATTAGATATTATAATACTACAAATATTGTAATATTCTCCAATATTATGTAAAGTGAGTAATAAAAGTTTAATTGAAAAGTAGTTAATGAAAATAAATGTGTTTTTTAAATATTTTTAATGGTCCCTGTTAAGTATCGAATTGATACCCGGGTTAACATACATATTATTCCATACAATATCTACATGCATTGTAGTATGTACCAAAGAGAATGTATATTATGCGGTTTGGGTGATGATTTGATATTCGATACCAGACATGTGGCGCGCGGCAAGATTTAATTATAATTGAAAGTTCTGAGTTTGTAAAAGAAAAAAAAAATAATAAATAGTCGTTGGTTAAATTATTTCTTATAATTATACATACATAATGTAGGTATCATTTTATACAGGTAGGTACATATGCATATATATGTACATGTAACTCCAACGAATCAATATATTATCGATGACAACCGTTAACAAGAAAACTTTGTGCTATATGGTCTCATTATCATCTGACATTATTATTCCATATTAATGATAAATATTAGGTGAGGCTATATCGTTAGAGTGGGAAGTATCTCTAATAAATAATTTATTTAAATATATATAATTATGGACGATACCACACATAAACATAATTAATAATAATTATATATTGCAGGAGATAAAATATTTTAAAAATATATTGCTAAAAAGTAAATAATCCGTAAATCCAATTAGTTCCATGTGTATTTAACTCATGTGTGATTTGTTTTTATTTAGTAATTATAAAAATTATAAAAAAAAAAATGGTACAAGTTAAATGATTTGACACAAAAAAAAAACAGTTTTTGTGCCCTCTCTATTAAATTTATCTTTCTTTATTTGGAAAATATCTTAAGGTTGGTTATACGGAGTGTGACATTATTTTTATCGAAGTTTTTTTGTTTTATGTTTAAAATAATAATGAGTACCGTTAGTAGATAGATATATGTGCATATATTTGGTTTCCAGTAGTAGCAAAGTAACGAAGTAGCGGAATAGCAAAGTAGCAAAGTTACGAAGTAGCATAATAAGGAAATACCTAGGCTCGCTAGTAGTGAAATCAAACGAAGATAGTTAATTACGAACCGGTGTTACCATGGCTTACGACACCAACTGTCCTGCAGAGCACTGAGCCGAGCAACAAAAACGCGTCTATACAATACACTGATATTCCCAGTCCTTGTGTATGGCTCGGAAACTTGGAGTACGACCAAAAAGGATGAGAGAAAACTCTTGCGTAACATCTACGGCCCGGTAGAAGAAAATAATGTGTGGCGAAGGCGATACAACCTTGAACTGTACAATCTCTACAAGGACATACCAATATCCAGCAAGATGAAGATAGGTCGCCTGCATTGGGCCGAACACGTCGTCAGAGCGGAAGAAAGCAACCCAATTAGAAAAATTCTAAGGCCTAAGACACGCTGGCTGGAAGAAGACACAGCTAGACTGGATCTACGAACCTGTAAGACGACTGCACGTGATAGAAGCCAGTAAAGGAGAAAACTTGCGGAGGGTAAGACCCACCCCGGGTTGTCGCGCCAATGATGATGATGATAGAAGAGAAATTTAGTGAAGTAACAAAGTAGAGAAGTAGCAAAATAGCAATATAGCGAAGTACCAAAATAGCGAAATAGTGAAGTAGCGGGATAGCATAGTAGCAAAGTTGTGTAGAAGCATAAAAGCGAAATGTAGTGAAGTAACTAAGTAGCGAAGTAGCAAAATAGCGATGTAGCAACGTAGCAAATTAGCGAAGCAGCAAAATAGCAAAATAGCAAATTTCTGAAGTATAGCAAAGAAGCGACATGTAGTGAAGTAGTAAATTAGCCAAAGTGCTAAAGTAGCAAAAGCACAATGTAGTTAGGTAACCAGCAAACTAGCAAGCTAGCAAAGTAACGAAATAGCAAAGTAGCGGAAGTTGGAAAATAGCAAAGTAGAAAAGTAACGAAATGTAGCGAAATGTAGCCTAATAACGAAGTATTAAAGTAATAAGGATTTAAAATAGCAATATAGTAAAGTAGCGGAGCTATTGAAACATAATTAATATGAAATTGTATCCTATATACATTTATAAGGTTTTGATTTTACAAAATAACTTTTTATTTGAGCGATTAAACTACAACTGGAAATTTATCTGTGGTCTTCAGGTTAATTTTTAATTACAATCTCAAAACGTTTATGAAATCAGTAGAGTAAGCTGGTACATTAGGGCAATTTGAGATTATTGATTTTTAAAAATGGTATTTTTGTATTACACCGGCATGGCCTTGGTATCACTAATAAAATAAATTATTTGTATTGATAAAATTTTTTTAAAAATGCTCAATGACAACACAATCATAGTTAAGTATGGTATTAAGTATGGTATATGATAAGAAATAAGGTTGACGGTGTTCATTAACCTTTCTATGAGATAGTAACCACCGTATAGAGATAAAATACCTAAAAAATATAGAAAAATATAATAAAATCGATTGTAGCGCCTTAAGGGTTGGATTTAGAACTTTTTGATGCATTAGAATAGATAAATCTTTATTTTTTTATTACCTTTAACTTTGTCCTTACCTGTTTTTTCTCTAAAAGAAATAAATATTGAGTAATTTGAAAACAAATATTAAAATACCTATAAATGATAAAATATTAATTGGAACCCCATAACGGTAGGACGTAGCATTTTCTGCTCTATCGAAGAAATCTTTTTTTTTTCTCTCTATAATTTTCATCATATCCATTTTTTTGCTACTCTGAATATATATCAAGTAAATGTGTATATACTGGTCCAAGTTACAATAATTTTGATGTAATTAAAACCAATTTAACAATAAAACTAATTTTAATAAAAATCCTTTTACAATGTATTTAAACAAACTTTTACACTGTGTCAAGCACAAAATCTACTTTAACTACAGATGTTCAGTTGGTAGTCTTAGTCTTTGCTATACTATAAATATGTCAAATACATTCGATATAAAAACCTTGATATTTCGATCATCAACGTGCTTAAAGATACAACAATAGATCAGTAGATTGTTTGAACATTAATAATTGATCAATAATCACAGTGAATGATGGCCGTAGAAATTGAAGAAATCATCGATTCATTTGGTACATGATAATTGTAGATGTAGATCGTATCGATCGATAATTTTTAAGACTTTTGTTTTAAGTTTAAAATGTCTTGATCGCGTAATATTAAGAAATATTAAATTTAACTTAATTTATCTAAAAAAAATTTATTTAATAAAAAAAAAAAACTTTGAACTGTAAATGTACATTTTGTATTAAATTCAAAAATAAATTTTTCTTTGTATCAATAAATTATTTTTATGTAGTCATCTGTATAAATGTATTTTGAAAAATATTTCTCATCAAAAATTTTATATGATTTTTTGTGGTATAAACAAATTTACTTTTATTAGGTATTTGGAAAAAAAAAAAATTTATATTCCTGGTATAATAACTCAAAATAATGTACAAGTAACAATAAATATTTAAAAAAATACAAACGAAATTATCTCATGATACGGCATTTATTATGTTTTGGTAATCCAAAAAGTCATAGCCATCGCGTATATAGGTAATAAAATTGATTATATTGTACAACAAATACAACAATATACGATTTTTTGAGTAGCATCTGGATAAGCAGAAGAAGATTATTAAAATGTATATACAAAAGTTAAAATTCTTTTTCAAAGTTGCCACACATTTTTATTGCCCCAAATATGTGATTTATGACTTGTTAAAAAAGCAATCAATTTTAATATTCATAAATACATCTCATATAGAATTGTGTGGTCGGGTTATGATTATACTTTATTTTGAATTTTCTCTGGTTGTAACAAAATCCTTAGAAATTTTGTTTTGGTTTTTTTTGTTTTTTTTTTTTTAACAGCAAACCAACTATTTTTGGCAACAAAGTGTTAAATCATGTGTACCTTCATATGTACATTATTTACATAAATCATAAATATACAAATACATAAAAATCCTTGTATATACAAATAATTTTTCCCCAACTAAACGAATTACCTACATATGCATGTGGTTACATCTCTTATCTTCAATGAATGAAAATTCAAAAAAAAATCACTAAACATTCACTAAGTCGTCTCTAGCATCTATGAATTTCTCAATTTAAGAAATTAAAATTATGACAACAGATTTATAACAAAAATAATATACAAAGAATGGAATCGATCAACTCACGTAAGTAAAGTAATTGAAAATTGAAAAAACCCATAACACGTAACATCCCTATTTGTTGAATAAAATGATCCAAAATTGTTGTAAAAAAAATTCCTATTACAAATTTTGCTCTTTGTGTACAAAATCTTTCCTCATTCTCCTACACTCACTTTGTGAAAATTGTATTATATTTAGATGACACTATCTTCTTAAGGAAAAACTAAGTACCGGCATACGGAATGTTGAGTATTCCTACCCAAAATGCATTTTAATACCCATATTATATTAATTTGTATGCTAGAGGTGGCTACATAATGTAAATATGGAAAGGTCCCTATAATTGAAAGAAATTTTTTGAATTTCCAATTAGATTAAAAGTCCAAATTTTCCTGAACTAAATTGTCGTATAAATTGAAAAATATCCTTAAAAGAATGAAGCTTTTTAATTGGAAAAGCTAACTAAATAAAATGAACTAAATATTAATTTGTACATAAAATAAAATTGAAGCTGCCCTACAACTAGCGATTATATAACACGATTATATATCCCTACTGTCCTGCCAGTACCTTACTACCTAGTTAAATTCCAGGTAATCTACCTTAACCTAATTTGACGGTAAATAACAAACGATCGACGCGAACCTTGCGGTAGGTAGCTTATCATTTCGATTAATAAGATAATTCCATCTGTGTAAATAAAATGATTAAGAAATTATTACTACTAACTTAATCTACGGGCAAGAATTTCATCGAAAGCTTTCAAAGCTTTTAACATATTGAAACAGAATAAGAATGTAACTAATAAAATTTCAATTTCACAGTCTATAACGAAACCTTATCCGAAATGAGTGTTTCGTGTGGATCGTAATTTTTCATGTTCTTTGAGCTTGGTTTTGGTTCAGCTTTTCGCTTTCATTTGTTTTGTTATTTCGTTTGATGCCATCTATTTCTGAACGATGTAAGCAGAACGGCTAAATTGTAAGGAAATATCATTACACATCCATAGACTTATACAGTGCAATCACGTTAATTTGAACCTGCAGTATAAGTTTATTTTTATTATTAATTTAAGAACTAATATGTTAATTAAGCCTATCGTAGTTATTTGATTCGAACTATCCGCTTCGTTCTGTAGCTACAAACTGTAACTACAAATTACAATTACATTCAACACTTCAAGCAACAACAAAAAAAAAACTTTTTCATAACTAAGTACTAAATATTGGCGTGCACATGGGAAGTTCTAGTCGTTCACAGAACATCCTGTGTGAACTGCGAAAAAATTGCCTTTAATTATCTCTTCAAAGTAAATAGAAATAATCTATCAATAATTAATAAAAATTGACACAACAAAAGTTTTTACAGGTTCTACATAAAAGAAGAACAATCGGCATTGTTAAACAAATTAAATAAAACAGTCAGTAGAGATTTTACCTCATTTAAAATGTAAAATATTCTCCTCAGGTCTGGTTTGAAAATTTTTTCAATATAGATTTTCTGCTCCTTGAAAAGTTTGTATGCCTACTTTTGGAAAAGCGGATGATTTTGTTTTCTTTGGAATTTTTTTTATTCAATGTGGATTTTGTGCTCCTTGAAAAATATGAAATTTTCGTTGATTTTTTTTTCTTAGCACCTTTTTCATATTGCCTTCTATCTTTTGGATTGAGTTTCTTGTGACCCTCGCCAGATTTTGTTGACTTCACTAACTTATCATCCACTCTCACTTTCTTTTCTTTTTTTCCTTTTCTACTTTCTAATCCTTTATATTTGTTCTTTGAATGCACTACCTATGATAAGATAAGAAATAATCAAAACCATTTTTTTTTTAAATACCTTATTTGACCGCAAAATGTTATTTTGTAATAATTCGCAGTTAGTAAAACTCACTTAACATAATAATGAACAATTACTTTTACGCAATGCTATTATTAAGTAATAAATCATAAAATAAACATGTAGAGTAGAGGTATAGTAGGTATGTATATAGGTGCGTAAAAGATTTCCAAATCATCTAACCAAAGAAATTTTGTGTTAACAGTAAGAGACATAATTATTTGAAGATCATAAATAAGGAAACTTAATGTTTACAAAGTGTAATGTAAACACATATTTACATTGATTTTAAATAGCTGTAGGGATTTTGAATAAATAAACAAGCGCCATCTAAATGGGGATATTCAAATGATAAATAATATGCTCCAAATAATTATGAATTTATATTATTTTAATTTTATATCAGTGGCATTCCGTTGATAATGTTAATAGGTGATCCAAGCAAAGTTTTATTAACTTTTAAGAGATTTTGGTTTCCATTCGTATAGGATAGTACAAACTTTGTAGTCATAATGCTATCAAAATATATCTATGAACGAAACTATTTCATCTTTTTCTGTGGATATTATCATCATTCAAATCTATAAGCTGACAAATTTATTATCTTAAATTCATTTAGTAGTTGATTTTAAAGATTAATTTCGGTGGCATTTTTTTGGATATCCTACAATAATAGTATTTAAAATTTGTAGGCAGTACCTAAAGAGTTAAATTTTTCTAATTATTTTATTAAATTTAATTATTATTAAATTTGTTACATATATATACAGGGTGTATAGTTAGCGGTTGCCTTTAAAAAAATTGTAGATAGGGGACCAATAATAGGGGGGTTGGCTGAAATATCAACAGTTTAGCAGACAGAGCGATTTTCATTTTTTTCTTTGCAAGACTAGGAAAATGCTCATATCTTTTGAATCACTCTGTATTTATATGAACAATTGAACCTCAATGAATCTTTAACTTCTTGTATATAATTTAATCAATAATTTTTAACAACCCCTACTGTATACGACGACTAATGAAGTATAATCATCACTTCTACGTCTCCTCATTTTTAATTCAAACCCAAATCTTCCATACGCCAGTCTTAAAAATTAAAAACCTTCTACACAATAGAATTTAGAGTTTCCACAAATTATAGAATTTACGTCTTTCAACTTGAACCATCAATTTTCTATATTTGTTTGTGTAATTATGGAAACAGAGCATCTTTAATTTCATTACTAAAGAAAATCTATTAAAGGTTTAGACTTCGACAACAACAAAGAAACTATATAATAATCGTTTAAAGGTTTTTTTTTTGTTTTTGTTTTTTTTTTGTTTAATACTAAATCTAAAAAGGAAATGAAGTGTTGTATATGATTTGTGTATATATTTGAAATCCGTTTCTTAATCAAAGTTTGTTTACAAAACTCCTATAGATGCGCGATGCGCCCGGTAAGTCATTTTTTTTTATATAACGTTTTCTCCTCTATATTTTCATGTATTGTTATCCATTCTAAGAATAATGATTTTTACAGTAATTTACATTAATTTATATACAGACACAGAGTATAGATATTAAATTTAGTAGCCATTAAATTTGACACTAACAAAATGTGAGATTAAAAATTTATTGTTACGCTGGTTGTTTAAATTTTAAAATATACTCGAAATTTAAGAAGACATAGTAGTAGTAGTTAAGAATATCAAATGTTGATTGATTAAAAATATATTCCTGCATACGCACTTTCAGTAATGAACATTTTAAACATGAAAGGGATACCTAATTAAAATTTTATTTTCCTTAGAATTTCATTTGTTAATAAATTTTTTCGTAAATTTTTCTTTTGTTCAACCGGTGCCATTTTTTATCTCACTTATTACATTATTTTTCGTTTCACTGAGTAAATTTATTACAAGAAAAACTTACGTCTACTTGTAAATTTCAAAAAAATCGTTTTTTTTTTGGGTTTTTTACATAATCTTAAAGTACAACTTTTCAAGATTATTTTCTGTAAATTTCAAGTTAATCCGATAAAAATTGATGAAGAGATTGGCACAAAGAAATTGAAACTTCAAACTTTAAAGGCGTTTTTCTCAAAACAACTTTTTTTTTAAATCGGTGAGCAAGATATTTTGGGAATTTGTTAAATTTTTGCATGTATTTCTTAAATACAATAATCTAGTCGTTGATCGTGGGATTTTCTTTGCATGAGCATATTTTTTTTTTGGCAATTTTATGCCAAAAATCAATCTATCCACTTTGAGCACCCGTCATTTCTTTCATAATTAGTTATCCGGAATTCCGATCCATCAAATACTAGATTATTGTATTTGGAAAAAAAATGCAAAAATTTAACTAATTCGGTCCAGTGGTTCCAAAAATATCTTGCTCAGCGCAAACCCCTTCCAAAAAAAAGAACCTTCGTATCTACAGTGCTATATCTTAGGAAATTTTTGATATTTTTTAAATAATATAAACAAACTTCCAAAAAGAAATCTTATATTTGAAAAATAAAATATGATTTTTTAACCTTATAGGTAGAGTAGACGTAACCCCTTTATAACATTATAACTTCTTCAATAAAATACGCAGCTACAACTTTAATTCTAATATTTTTTTTTTAACCAAACCTTTCAAAAAAAGTATTTTTATTTATTTTTTTATAGATTTAATACCAAAAATTAGACTTTTTTATATACATATATATTACCCGTTTTTCCCTATTTAAATCTCCTATTTCCTATTTTTTTCTCCTCCATATTTTTGGATTAGCCTTCAAACAGAAGATACTAAAAAAATGTCATTATAGTGTTAAAGGGTTAACCATTTTCAAAAAATGTGTTTACATATAATACTTTAAGAAAGTGCAAAATTTCATATTTATTAAAGATCAAGATATTCATTTTTCCACAAAACCAAAATGACCTTATCAGTTGATTAGGATACACCTAAGTAGGGGTCGCTTTTTATATTAAGAAAAAATATTATAATGATATGCAGAAAATTTGAACGCAATTCAAATCCATTATTTTAGAGAATAAGTATTTTTTTCAAATATTTTTTTTTGTCGCTGTTGTCGTGTATACAATATTTTTTTATAGGGAAGGACTCCTTCCGTTACATGATACCAGAATTCGTAACTGATATGTATCTACTTGTACATTTAGTTAATATTATTGTAATTTTTCTTGCATAATTTTCCTACATTACATATTTAATTCATTTCCATACAGCATACGTGTATTTGTAAACATCAAATATAATTTAAAAGTTTTACTTTGGAAAAACTAATTTTCGTCTATGATGCAGTTCCATTATATGAAAATACGATAATTACGACATATCATTTTATAATAAATGCCGTTAGGAAATTTTAATGAAAATATCATACTTTAAATAACATTTTGATTATAAATATTTAGGTACTCATTTCAACTGTCTATCAATTATGCTCATTAATTATTATGACGCCAAAATGTAAAATTATTGTTGTGCATTGATTTCCAAATATATTACATAAATCGTTTGTGTTTTTAGCAATACCAAAATAATCATTAGCTTGTAATACAATGGAACAGATATTTAATCAAAAGTGGTGTTGTGATTTGAATTCAACAGATGAGTTCAATACAGATTATTTTCACTCATTTAGAGAATGGATGGTGGAGAATTAAAGTTGTTTTTCCAATGACTTATTTAATGTTAAAATAGACAATTTTTCGATATATGTAAATACTCTCCATTGATATACGTCCAAGGGCCAGACGGGTAGAATAGTACAACTGCCCTCAGAACAAAATTTGTATGGTTATTTTACCTACTAATCATCACTACTAATTACCTACTAATTATTAATAAATAGATAGTCCTGTTAATTTTAATGTTGAGATGAGATACCATTTTTAAAAAAGTTCTACTGAAATATGTCAAATTACACAAGCCACTTGTTACTCATTGTTTTGTTAATATCGCTCGCTTAATAATTACAGATAAAATATTAAATAATTACTTAACTTACCACGTAATTTGATTTTAATTTTGGTTGCACCCACTTGTTCTGATTAGGTAAATATTGGAACTGAAACATGCACAATTTACACTAAAATGTTCTATCTTCACTGTTTATCTTTGTTAGTACTGTTAGATCTATTGTCTATCCTCTATCGTCATCGAGGAGTAATTTCAAATTCATTTTGATTTTGTTTGTTTAATTATATACATACATATATACACACATGCACACAATACATATTATCCTTTATCAATTATCTATTCTTTCTCTAGGATAGGATACAAGTATTTTGTATTAATTAAAACGATTATTCCGTTAGATTTTTAGAATTATTAAAATGTAAGTGGCCATTTTGCCTGAACGTCATATTGCAGGGTTGTGCTAATTTTATTGTGAAATTTATTGTTGTTACATAGATCTAGTACTATAGCGAATAGCTGATTCCGTCGTCATTTTGAATTCGTAATGTAATTAAGATATTTCCGACAAATTGCTAATTAATTGCAAATTTTAACAAAGGGTCACCTTTAAATGGAATTAAATTAAATTTAATTTTTCATTGCAATAATTGTTGTGTATAGAAATTCGTCAGACATAATTGGTTATGACTATCAATGTTCCAACTAACGCTATTGATTTGCCAATTTCCAGATTCAAAGTGAAAGGTTAGCAGAAAAATTCGTCCAATGATTATCCAATGTCTAAAAATCGGGAAACAATGATACCCAAGCCATCGTCCTTTTCGAGAGAACAATATGTGGTATTTATGGAATTTATTTTTATTATAATTTTACTTTTATTTTATATTAAATATTAAATGTGTATGGACCTACATAATTATATAACATATCAGCTATTTTATTATACTTAAAATTGAAATTATGCTCGTGCTCGCAAATATATACATTTCAATTGTGTATATTTACGTAAGTATAAGTATAATGTACGAAATCGTATTCTTTTGTAACTATTTGAAGATTATTCCAATTTTTCTTGAGCAGATAAAGTCCCACTTAAAAATTGAAAAATTGCGATTTATTTGTTTTTCAAGTAAGAATCATACTATAGCTCCTCTATAATTAAATTTTCAAGAGCACTTAAAAATTTATTACATTAAGTACTTTGATCTGATGATCTAGTTTCTGGTTTTATAAATAGTAGGTATATAGACAGAGAGAGAGAGTATTGTAAGCACTTTGCACAATTAAAATTGATTTAGTATTGGAATATTTTAATAGTTCCTTTAATGAATATTATGCAATTTTAATAAAACAGCAAGTATTACTAAAACACTTGACTTCAAGTGAATTCATATAATGCGTAGTTAGTATAATTAATTGTAACAGCCGCTTACTATATGTATTGTACAGTACATACGTAATTTTTCTTACTTCTTACGAAAAACTAAATCCAACAATCAAAACTATTTTAATGAAAATTACCGTAAGAATAAAAACAAGAAATTACGAGTGACCTTTTGTTCGATTTCCAACAGATCTCTTCAATTTGTCGCCAAATTAGTTTCTGAAGGAAGAATTAACTAACGAACAATTTTCCTGTAATCTTTTCAACTACACTCGACAAAGTAATTTCGTTCAAGGAATCTTTTATATATCTATAGTATGTATATAAAGATATACAAAAATATATACTTCCATCTATGTATATCTGTACCTAGGTATATGGTTATAGAGCGCTTTGTTAAAAGATTTCTCTGAATGTCAGTTTGTATTCCCCTATAGTATACCAGAAAACGTTTTGTCCCAAATTAGCTGTTATATATGTAGGTGGTTGGAATTGAAGTAAAGCAAAAATTGGCTCTTTTCTTTGCTTTTAAGAAAAGTGTAATTGAATGGCCACTAAATTGTGAAAATCGTTTTGTATTGAATTGGAATTTATTAATTATTGTTTTTAATTAAATTAGTAAATAAACATTCAAAGAAATTCACTTTATCGTTTCGTTAATAAACTGTAGGAGATTTATCATCTATAAAATCTAAAGTCCCAAATTGAATGGAATTGTTAGAACAAAACAGTGCCAAATAATCCTTGATCGTATAGGATATTTTAAGTGTTTTTGCTAGAAATATCCAGCGATCAAACTACGGTCCAATAAACTATAATACTAGTGGATTGTCTACAGTTTAAAAAATGTCAGATAAAATAGTTGACGTTTGTTAGTTGGAATTCAAATTCTCATCATTATACTACCGTATATCAAAAATGCAATTTATTTGCGCGAACCAACCGCACTTCATATAAAAATGATTGAATAGGCAATCCACTAGTATTATAGACATTATAGATCTATGGTACGGTCTGAAGAAAAAAAATCCAAAATTTCTAATGCTGTCAAATATTTTAGTCACGATGCAAACTGTCGCACAATTATTTGTTTAGTGTTGCCAGTTTCGTTAGTGATGAATTTACTATTCACTAGATTTTGTTTGAAAATAAAACATGGCCACCTCAAATTAGACCAGTCATATCATTTAAGTCGTGCGATTTTTGCTTAAATTTAAGCTGTACATGAATTTATAGGAGTTTATAGAAGTTTATTGTTCTCTCTGACACTTTGAGGTCCCTTTTGAAAGTTTTTAGAGCATAATAAATAATTAGTTGTGTAGGTAGGGTACGTATTTCGAAAATCTTTTGCGGGTCTTTTTAAATCATACAAATAACCAGAAAAAAAAACTCCCCCGACAACTTTCTTTCGATATCAAATACCTTCTCAATGTAAACTTTTCTATAAACGAATTACATTTAGAATTTCAAGCGCATCAGCCATACTTATCCAATTACCACCGAACATCTTTTTACCTTTCAAATTATTATCCGATCGAACTCTTCTTTATATATTGTATTGTATGTATATTGTATATATAGTAGGTACCTAAGGTGTGTGCTTATATTTTCTTTTCATGAAAATTGAAATTATATTTTCTTTGAAATATTTTACCATATTCCTTTCACCATATTTATTCACTTACGCCACACAGCTTAGTTATTCCAATTGGCCAATACCAATGTTTTGTGTACATCAAGAAAAGAAAAAAAAAATGTAAATTAAGAATAATTCCTGCATGGTAAATTGAATGTTTAATCAATTTTTATACAAACCGACATAAATAATTAAACACATTCATATATACTAAATTGATTTGATTCCTCCCATTGGAAAAGGAACGCAGACACGAAAAAAGTGTTAAATATTTATTGCCTCATTAACAAATAAAAATTTAATTATACTTTAAAAAATAGAAACCAGAACGTGTAAACAAATCAGCCCACGATGTCCGGGTTTCATTTAAAAATAATTATTTTTACTGTAAATTCAAAAGATAGCAAACATTTTATGGAGCGATATCCCTAATTATGTAAGTAAATTATACAAAAAAAAAACGAAAAAAAAGAAAAAAAAGAAAAAGAAATATTTCCATATTATTAGTCCATACTCACATAATTGACTTTCTCTAGAGATAGAGTTCAATTATAATTATTTTTTGTATAACAATTGAATTGACAAGAACAAGAACTCAATAAGAATTGTTAAATAATTGCCATATTGTTCCCTTAATGTCTGATATTGTAAAGGACATAATAAAATTCCACCCAGAAAACGTGTATGGGCGGGTAAGATGTGTGGTTAGTCATTCGGAAGTTGCTCTTGTTTCCTACCCGGTGACTGCATATACTTTTTTTCTGGATGCTAGCATTACAGGGATAACGAAACGTTTCATTTACTATTTACATATTTATGCATATGTAGAATATGTTATTAATCCCTACTATCATCTGTACCTAGACAGTAAAATTGTTACGTGTATTAGGTAAAGGTAATAAATCACACAACGATTGATTCACCTGAATTCATTTCATACAAACTGAGCTAATTATCAAACTAAAATACCTGATCTAAAATGGCGGAATTAATTTAAAGTTAATTTAACAGAGAATTATTTACCATAAATCAAAGTTTTCATTACTTAAAAATCGAATGTTTGTTGTGACTTAAACACAGATGTCAAAGTATTACAATGACAATAGTGCAAAATGCTGCACAGTTGGATCGATGAATATTCTAGATCTAGAAAGAAGAAACATTATACAGTGGCCTACAAAAGTATTCGTACGATCATTAAAGTTATACTGTGTAGAATACTAATTATAATACCATATGGTAGACTATGTGGAAAATCCTTGATAAACTAATCCAAATAGTATACCGGGAAGGCAACACTATTTGGGGACTATTCGGTACTTTACGGTATTTATTTTTTTATAATATAATGAATAAATGGAGTTGTTTCGGATGGATGTCCAATAAACTTAGACAAAGTACTTTCAAAATTGCCGATTTTAAAAACGTTTTGCATGGAAAAAGTTATATTTTGGTAGGAAAAATTATGTGTACAAATTTCAATACGATCGGACGCCATTTTAAATTACCCCAACCTCTTTAAATACCAAAAAAAGTGAAATTTTTTATTTGATTTAAAATTATTTAGAAAATCTATGTTGCACTTAAAAAATTAATTTCTGTTTACTTTAAATTTAGGTACCTACTTACTATACATTAACTTTAACTGTGTAGCTACTTACTTTTTCTTACAGCTTAAAATTAATCATAGTTTTCTTAAAGCTAAAGAAAAGACGATTGCACAATTGGACTTTGTATACATGCACTGCACATGCACAATAACAAAATAAATCCTACAACTTTGTATTATTAGTCTAGTCGCTTATACCAAAAAAGAACATTTACAAAGGGGCGTAGAATTGTCTCTTTTTGAGGGATTTTTAAGGACGAAATTTACAGACTTTTAAGATCGGTCCACATAATGACACCATCCCCCACCCCCAATTTTGTATTTTATAAATTTTGGCGACTCAGGATGAATTCCTGCAGAAAATATATATAAGACAGAAAATATAGGTAGAATAGGGCAAAGATTGAAGATTATTAAAAAATGTGTTTTATTTTTTATTCAAAATAGTCCAGTAAAATTATGGTTTTGAAAAAAAACATAAATTCGTACACTTTTGGATGATTGCAAATGATTGTACATTAAAATTGAGATGCGTAAAGTTTTTTTTTAATTTACCTATAAAATTATCATTGCCTCTGGTATTCGATCTAAGTGGCCGTATGATTCCATGATTTGTTATATCGTGTATGTAAAGAATGTAAAACTTACTATCTACATTTTCATGTTTTCGAGTTATAAGGCTTTTTGTATAGACTTTTAACATTGGAGTCAATGAGTGAATGAATTTTAAATTTGATTTTTCTTAGGAAGTAATAAAGATACAAAAATATCGTCTTCTACAATACATAAGTAGATAGATAATTGAAAATTACATATGAAAATGTGAAAAAAACGAGTTTTCGACAAAAGTGTAGATAATGAATTTTGCCTCTACATAGATGATATACTTATTTTTGCTATTTATGAATGGGGGTTAACTTCTTGAGGGGCGAATTTTTGGTTTTAGATTTTTCAATTTCTTATTTTTTTAATTCTAAATACTATTGTAATGGTAACGGTAATTTTGATTGCAAAAGTAAGCGTACACAAATGCGTCAATATTTCCCGAAGAAGTTGATGCTAATACTCCTATATATAAATGAATTATATGAACTGTAAAAAATTTAGAGATTTTCTAATTATTCTATGCGCTTTTCATATCGTTAATCAGAAACTTGGTTATCCCAAAGACATAACATTCATTGTAACTAATGTCTGTTCAAAAATTTACAAAAAAAAAATCTAATTTTACTTGGGTATAATAAAAAATTATTCTTTAAAATTCATTGTTTTCTAAAAATATGTGTTTTGAACAACATTTCGAAAATGTCTACAGTAGATAATATCGATTTTTTTCAAATTCACCCCACTAAAAACATTTTATCTCATTTATTTATGGACCGATGTAGACCGAATGATATTAAATGTTTTCGCCATAAAACTTTCTAAAATACGTTCGAATTTCGAATTTAACTCGCATACCCTACAAAATCAAAAACAAACAATTTTTTTTTAAACTAATTTTACTGGATTATTTTGGAAGAAAAAAAAAACTCCAATCTTTGCTCTATATTTTCTGTTTCTACAATTTTTCTGTAGGAAGTCATCAAAATTCACAAAAAAAAAAAATTAACAAAACAGTAGCTGGAGACTCCCGTTAAGGAGATTCATATTGTGAACCGATCTTAAAATCCTTAAAAATTGTGTCCTTAACCATTCATCAAAAAGGACAATTCAACTCTCAAGTGATCTTTCCTAGTTTACTTTTCTGTAGAGGCGACTAGACTATTCTTTTATGTATGGATATTGTAGTGTAGAGCTTTGCGTTAGACTGCATCCAACTGCAGACCACTTAACATTTAAAATATAACTAATGTGGCACTGAGAAGGTGGTTTGTTTTATGTACTTCAGAAAGTAAAGTGGGTGGGAATAGTTTTTAGTGAAAATGACATACATAATTACAATGTTAACATAAATATTATTTGACTTAAAAATGTTTAGTTTAAATTGTTGAAGTGGTTGGATTCTATTTTTTTTCTGAATACAGTTTTGGAAACGTCTTAAATACATTGATAGCTTTATACACACATACAAGTGGTGGTTCTTGGATATTTACTGAATATTTAATTAACTCCGCTTAGAAATATGATAAGGACAAAGACACAGTGTCGAATTATTTTATATTGAATTAGAAAAAATTTAAGAATGTGACAACTTTACTAATAGCAATAGGTTAAGGCAATAGGCTAAGGTTAAGGAAATTATATTTATACTTATACTTAGACAATAGAATACAGGACTGATTATACCGCATATCTTCCTTTAAATAAAATACACACACAACGTCTGGTGCATTAGTCTGTTGAGATTAAAAATTCGCTATTATTTAGTATTGCAATCCGACGATTTTACACTTTGAGAACTGTCAACAGAGATTATTTTTTTCGAATTATATAACAAAGGCGTCTCATTAAATATTTGGTGTTCATGTGCCTATATGTTTTTCATCGTTATTGGTTATTATTCAATTTCAACTAATTTTGAACTGTGTTGTGATGAATTTTTACAAAATAATTTATAAATTTGAAGGTTTCCAAAACGAGGAGATCTAGGAAAAGTATGGATTGACTATTTTCTAGGGAACTGACACATTTGTTAGGCTCGAATATTTTTACTTCTATTTATAACCATATGTTTGAAACTTCGGCTACACAGCATTATTTTGTAATAATTATTAAGGCTATTTGTGCATATAATTCCCCCCAATTTTGTCCTACCTGCCTGCACAACTTGTAACGACGGCCATTAGCTGTGTTGCTTAGATCGTAATTTTTGTTCGATAGGTTATTAAGATTAGATGCGTAAGATAGGTAATCGTATTTTTTAACACTAGATTTAAAATTAATTTATCTATCGTAAATGTTTCGGATATGGAACATTGGAACTGTATGAAAATAGCTAAGACTTCGTAAGAAAAATTAAGAAGTTTCAGTTTGGAATATTAAAAATAAATTACTAAATGACTTACTAAACCAATACATCTATACACTGTCTGATTTGGACATTCCTCAGCTTAAATTTGCGGATAGTCTCAATGCTAAAATCCTATCTCCCGATTTTTAAAAAATCTTTTACAGAAAAGATGTTTAAAAGGAATTTTTTTATAGAAATGTTCCACCCTAACTATCGCCAATTGGCTAAATACTTTTTTTCTGATAAATACCCGAAACAGTTAACTAGAAAAAAAAGTTCTCTGAACAATGATCCGGTAGTTTAGAATAAAATCTAAAGGATGAACGAAAATTAGGAAAATCTCAACAACAATTTTTCTTTTCTAGAAATCCGAAAATTTGAACTTAAAATTATTAATCTTAATGTTTTTTATCAATTTGTGAAGATCTTAAGTGATTTGTTTAGAATCTGATGAAAACGGCTTAAATTCCGACCCAAAAATGAAATTTAATTTTATAATTTTCTTTTATCATTCCAAAAAATATCAAAAACGATAAATTTTCTTCCATCATAATGACAAGTTTTTTTCGTGGATTTACGACAATTCTCTAAACCCCCGCCACTGCTACATGCATTTATAATAATTTTACTAATTATTAGGTGAAGCAAATATTATTTCCCTCTCTATCATAAAGTACATCAAAAATATTGGTCACCACAATTTATTTTTTTGTCTACCACTGTCTATTTATACGAAATTTAATAAATCTTTAGGCAATCTGATAGATGATCCCAAAATTCTGTAAAGATAATAAAAATTCAAGTAAACAAAAGTCCATCTATGAAATGTGAGACTCATTATTTGTGTGGTCTTATTACTGAACACTTATTAGTTAATATATGTACATACACATGGATACATACATACATATTTATACACTAATACATACTTGAAGGTATACTGTTTTTGTTTTATTTGTTAAAATAAGGGTTTGTCTGTTAACCTACAACAAGAAAAAAAAAAATTTGTTATATTTATCATACACGCACATAATATACAAAATTTAATATTTTGACTCCTGTTTGTCGTTAGGAGGTCTCAAGTGTTATGTGTCTCGACAATAAAATAACAATGTAAACAAGTGGCAGTTTTAATTGCTTTAGAAAAATATTTTAATGAAATTATGTGTAGTGTGTATATAGTCATAGTTCAAGTTGTTTACTGTTTATGATCTCTACAGTAAGTTAATAAGAACATATAAGTATAAGAACGAAATATATGAATAGAGAAGTAATTATTAAGTTGAGCTGTATTTATAGCCAGCCAAAAATTGAATAAGATGCCTACTTAGTTCAACCCAATTAGTCGAATATGATTAGTTTTTGGGTTTTTTTTTTTTTTTTTTTTGACTAGAGTTTAGGAGCAAAATGCATATCTTAACAACATCAAGCAATATATTTAAGAGCATTTAGAGATAATGCTGATCGTTCATATAATAGTGGGAAATTCTCTCTTTAAAAAGAAATGTAAAACTTTAAATTAGAAAATTGGTCATGCCAGGAATAATTGTGTTACGAAGAAATGTGTTACGAAAAATTGTATCACGAAGAAATGACTTAATAATGATATTGTCAGGATGTCTCGATTATAGAGATGAGAATTCCTTGTTTTTCCGAGGATCTTTTTTTCCTTTTTTTAATTGGTAAGATAATTTTTTTTTTGACTTTTAACTCTATTTTTTTTTCTTAATTTACGCTTTGCATCATTTCTTTATTTTCAACTCTGGTAACCCTATAACCTCTATATTCCTACATATCGATGGTTATTAATATAAAGCCCCTAACCCTAATTTTTCAAATTTTTTAGGAGAGAAAAAAAACTAAATATTTTTACATAGCATTTTAATGGTAGGGCCCGTTTAAAAAGGGAGGAAAAATCATATTTTTTCGTGAAATTTAATGAAATAGTGTTGCCAGATAGTGTAAAACATCCCACATCATGTAGTAAATACATCATATTCAACTCATATAGAACATATTGATAGTTTAACTATCAAACTAAAAATTTATTTTCGAATCATCTATGTTCTATGTATTCATAATCAATCATTTTAGTAATATCGATACTGTATTTGTTTTAATATTCAGTTGCAAGCTCATCAACCAATCTTAATCAAATAAGCATTTTAGTATAAACATACAAAGTTGCACAAATTAACACTAAAATAACAAATTAAATAAATTTAATTATGAATTCTATTATTAGTAGTTATTAAATTGTAAGATGGAACTTCGGTGCGTAGGTTGAATTATAGTATTTTCAGTTTATGCAAAAAAAAAATTACACAATTGTTTAATTAACTATTATAAGGCCATGCCACACAGTGTTGTCATTGGGCGCCCAAAACAGGTTTTATAGGCAAGACGTACGAGAAGTAAAGAA
>JANSTT010019153.1:0-12093 GCA_026745375.1 Platyura marginata | reverse complement strand
TATATATAGAAATCGAACTTATAGGTCGTTTGGTTGGACGACCTCCCCACACCCCCTCCCCTCGTTTTTCAAACCAAATTGTAACGACGGTTATTTTTTATCGCCAAAAGAAATCTTTCCGAACTATTGCACATTTTGTTTTTCTGTTGGCAGAAATTATTTTTATATTTTTCTAAGCTCCTTATCGTGTATAATATGCAATTTTTTGGTTCCACTTGGATAATTTAGGGGGGAAAAGGGTGGGTGTAATTCATTAAATTTATAATTTTCGGTATATTTTCCATTGCAATATTTTTTTTTTTTTGGCGGTTCTTTATCATATTTACAAATACACAAATACACTATAAAATTTGTATCTATACAAATACGCCATTCCTTGCCATTTAGGTGATTTGTTACATTTGTAGAAACCATACAAATGTGAATAAAAAAAAAGGAATGAAAAAAAAAAATTAGTACCTAAACAGAGCGCCAAAGAGATACCAAACATGCAATTGCAAATTAATAGATGAGTTCAAGCGATAATACTACAAGTTTTCTACAAAAACGATGTCTGGTTGCAATAAATATTTTAAATGCACTTTCGTGTGTTGCCGAAATATTTTCGAATGGGTATATTTTTGGCGGTATAGTTTAAAAACAATTGAAGGTGGTTGGGGGTGGTATATACATATGTATATAATATGGGTAGAGTTATGCAAGAAATTAACGTTAATTATAGTCAAAGTTAAATTAAATAAAATTCTTTAAACAACATTTTTGTTTGTTTTAACTGATTGAAATAAAACATTAATTCTTACATTTAACATACCTAAAATGAAAGGCTTTGGCAATTTAATGAAATGGAATTGACATGTTTGGTCGTATTTCAAAATAATATGTAGAAAACATACTATACCTAGTATCTAATTTGTTACTGGTGTAAATGTGACACGACGCAAATCAAGTTACATTTGCTACATGTATTTATTTGTCACTAATATATTTTTCAACCCATTGGCTGTCGCCAATACGCCATTCTGAAATATTTCGGAACAATTCTGAATATGTCATGTATCTGTCAAACAGAATTGAACAAAATCGTATTAGTTTGGTACAATTGTTACATTTGTTACATTTATTACAAATTTGTTACCATTTCGCTTAAAAGTGACTATATTCTTTTACCGAAAGGTTTCAAAAAACATTTTAAATATATTCCTGAAACAGATCCGGCGCTTGATAGCGGAGATACTTGGTTTTAATCAGAAATTGTCTACTTTATCCACTCTCTCCTCTACTTAATTATCATCGGTTAAATTTACTATGACGTTAGTAAATATTGCTAATTTAGTACAATTTAGTACAAATTAATAAATTGTTTTTTTTTTTTTAATTTCAACCAATATTTTGTCTGCCATCGTATATTGACTTAATGTGGATTTATTGCATGGTAAAAAATATAATCGAAAAATATAAAACGTGACGATATTAAAAAAGACACGTAAAAATTTAAATAATAAAAGAAAAACAATATTTATGTATGGTACCTACAACTTTTTCGGATAATATATTGTCATTTTAAATCGAAACTTAAACACAGTGGGTAGTCTGAATCTATTACTAAAATTGCAAATCAATTAAATTTAAATTGACGATAATCAATAAAACGTTCCTTGTTTTTTTTTGTTTTTTTTTTACACAAATTTTTATGAATAATTAAGTCAAAATAATATATGACACGACATTAATTACTACACAAATCAAATAAATCATTTTTGAAATAAAATTATGGTCAACAGAAAATAGTAAATTTTACCAACTGAGTAAGGAATGTAGACATTTTTAATAAATCGATTGCGGTCAAGATCATTTGGTGACCATTCCGCCAAAATATATATATGTATGTATGTATGTGCTTATTAGGCCGGAGCGCTGCTTGTATGGAAAATACAAAAAGTCGCTATAGTGTCGAAAAAGTTTGGAAATGTTAAAAAAAAATATTGAAACTTCATCATCTGGTCCCAAATTTTGGATGAAGTTTTCAAAAATTTATATTTTTTGCAAAAAGTCACCCTCTTTGAACGGGCAACCGTCAGAGGAAGGAGTTTAGTGTCCATTCAAAGTTGAACGGTGTCAGAACTATTCTAAGACATAGGCTAGGTTAGGTTAGGTTAGGTTGGGGGGCTGAAGGGCTATTGACCCTTCACCACTGAGACCTAAAAGATCTATTGTAGGTGCCCCTACTGATATTTAAATGTCCTCTTTTAGCGAGGTGTTATTAATGTATTGTAGCACCCGAGAGGGGCTGTCGGATGTCGTTTGGAGTCAGAATGTAGCCTCCTAGGTGGCGAAGCCTTTTATGGGCCAAGGCTGAACAGTCGCAGATTATGTGTTCCGCTATTTCGTCCTCTTCGACACAGAAGCGGTATGAAGGGTCAGGTGTTTTGCCGATTTTGTGGAGATGATATCTCAATTAGCAGTGACCTGTGGATAGTTCAGTATATATTCTGAGGCTGTTTTTATGAAGCCTAAGCAGCTCATCATCTCTTTGTTGTGAATGCGAATTTATGAATTTCTTCGCGTTTTATTGACCAGGGATGGTTTCCCAGTAGGACCGTTTTTCGCCCTCTTCCCAGTTCATTGATGCTCTTCTGATTGTTCCTTTAAACAATCCACAGAATGGTTCTGGACATTCTAAGACATTCTAAAAGTCTTAATATAAAATTTAAAAAAAAAAAAATTTTAACGAAATCGGAACATCTTCAAATAATTCTAAAGGACGTAATTTTCATCGTACATTGATCGATAGAGGAAATTGTAGTGCAAATTTTTTGTTTTGGAGGTAATTCCCTAAATCCCTCGCACCAACTGTTCAAAGAAACGCAAATACAAATATAAAACGTCATCGCAAATGTAGGACCAACATATATGAAGTACGAAAAATAAGGAAAAATGTTTCCCATATTTTTTTTACATTTTTACAACTTTTCCACACTATAGAGATGTGAAAAAAAAAAATTACAAAACGCTCCGCCCTAATGATACATTATGTTATGATGATAATGACACAAAAAATCATTGTTATATTTATTATTACCAACAAATAATTAAATATTCATATAATTTGTTATCAAATTTAGAAAAAAAATAAAAAACGTAAAGAGAGATGGGTTGGCATTGCGTTTCCTTTAGATTTTGATTTAAAAATTGTTGTATTGACGACTTTATATATATCATCCTACGCCAAATCCGGTATACATAGGCGAAGTGTCCGGTTTTTCTCTGATATCATTGTAATGTCGATGTACCACAATTTCAATGAATAAATGATAAAAATTAATTATACGTTTTGGTATTACTGATATAAAACTTGACTTAAAATCAAAAAAGAGAGATAGAGAGAGAGAGAAAAATCTTTGTATTTATCAATGCATATTTCAAAACGAACGAAAAATATTTGTTCAATTTCTTATATTTTTTTTTGTCACCAGTTTCATGTACAACACAATATTTCATTCAATCTATTTTTGCCTTTACACAAATTATGTCGAGACATGTAGTTAGCATTTAATAGACAGTTTTTTTTGTTGTTGTTGTTTTTTTTTGCGCTTATATTTGCCTCTTAAATCATTTATGCGCTTAACATGCCATCTCTCTCCCGAAACATTGAAAGATGTGATAATTATCTCTGTTCATTTTTTAATATGCATTTTTTACGCCATATTCCAGATTGCATAAATATTTTACATCGTTTTTTTTTTTTTTTTTTTTTTAAATTTTAATATCTTTCATTTATAATATCCTTTTCTAAATGTTAAATTCTTAGAAAATCGTCTCGATACTTATCCCCGCAAATTATATTACTTTTGAAGACTTTTATGAGACATTATACAAACATATCTGTGTATATGAGGATGAGAAGAAAAAAAATGTCGCTATTTTTTTTCTTTTTTTTTTTTTTTGTTCAATTTGTTTTGGCGCAACATGTGTGGTTGGTAATTATATTTTAAAAGAATTTTTTGCATTGGCAAAGAGAAAGAAAAAAAAACCAACGAAATGAAAAAAATACATCAAACATTACAAGTGCGTTTTGTGCAAAAAAAAAAAAATAAATAAACGAGGAAATTTATGCAATTTAAAAATGGTATAGAGTAGAATTTTCTATGCCTATGTAGTCATTGGTATCATTTATTCGTATTTAATAGATTTTTAATCGTTTTAAGTATAGTTACTTCCAGTTAGTTAACAAGATTTAAGATAATAAGATTTCCAAGTACCATGTTTCCAAGTAGTAGACATTTTTGGTTTTTGCATTGATTTAAATGGTTTTCTTCTTATTTAAATACCGACAATTCTCTAATAATTTTAATAACATCAATTTACCATGTTCCATAGACTAAACATTAATTTTAAGGTACATTACCGCAAAGTAACCGAAATGTAACCGAGATGTAACTTTCGTTAGTTGGCGATTTTATTAACGAATTCGTTACATTTACGTTTAGGAACAGATTTGTTTATCCAGTTTTTATAAAGGTGTTTATAACGTTATTAATAGGTTAGTAATTAGTATATTTGCTGTTTCAAAATATATTAAATATATTCTACTCTTTACATCTAGATACAAATGTACATTTTGTAAAGCAATTATTTAATTCGTATTAATAATTGGGTGTTAAAATAACCGTATCATCATCACGAGAGAGCATAGGCCATCCACAAAAAGCCGCCATCACATTCTATTTGTGCCCAAAGCTTTCGCTTCTGTCCATTCTTTTGCTCATTCATTAGCTCCGGCGATTACGGTGCGGCTTCACGTTTTTCTGGGTCATCCTCTTTTGCGAGCACCTTGAGGATTCCATTCTAGCGCTTCATGGTGTACAATGTCATGCCTAGATTTTTGAATTGAATCTCCATTTCAGTTCCATTGTTTCGACGAATCTTCTTCCTATTTGTGATTCTCCATAGTTCTTCATTTCTAACGCTGCCTAACCACCCACACCGTATATGCACCTGTTCACGAATACCCTGGAGTTTTGATGTTATGTGGCTTGTTACTTTCCAAGGTCTCGCAGCCGTATAGTAGAATCGACAGACAGATAGTTCGGAAAATCCTCAATTCTGTGTTTCTGGATATTCGTGGAGCGTTCCAGACATTTTTTATTACTATACTAAATCTAAACCTTTTACCAACTATATCTATGGATTCTTGTGCTAATGTCTGTTTGTGTATCGCCTCTTTCCCTCCAATATCTAATAATAAATATGTACAAAAACCGAACGATTTCCATCTGTTCCGCCAGAAATCCATTCCATCAATAATGGAATTAACTAATTACATTTCAATATTGTTTTGTATGTATATATAGACAATTCAATTCCCGATGCGCCCCATTTACTGACACCTTTCTCAACGAAAACCCTTTTCTTTTTTTTTGCCTACCATAAATACAAAATAAACATATAAATAAATCTTAAGAATCTATTTACACTATCATTTCTCCCCCTTAATTCAAAAAAATAACAACCTTAAAATATGACATAAATATCCCTCAAATCAACAAAGGATTGAGACTTCAATGTTATTTTTATGATTTTCGAAGAAAGGTTTATTTTCGTTCGACGGGGTATGATGATGAGGTGGAATGGCTCTTAAAGACTTTGGTTACGGACGATTGAAAAGAAATCGGTGCGAAATGATCGGATCTATTTTGCATATACATATAACAACAACAACAACAGCAACAAGGACTTATTGGTATTCTAAGTAGAATTTCAAGATGCCAGGGTTTGCAAATCTTTTTTTTTCTAGGAATGTTCTAATTATTTCCACACGGGAGTGTAAAATTTTATCTTTTTGGGATACAATAGAAAATCAAAATGTCAGTAATTAGCATTTTGAAAGAAAAAAAATAATTACATTTAACATTATGACACCTCTGCATTATCCTTGTAACCGCACAAGCAATTGAATAGGCCAACTTTCTTGTTGTACAAGGGGTCGCGCCCTCCTGTTTTTTTTTTATTTTGAGGGGAGGGGGGCGAATAAAAAACACTTGGATCGCACAAATATACACCAGGATGAAAGTCTCTTTTTTTTTCTTTTTAAAAATACGGGTATTATACACTGTATTGGGAATGGTTAGGTTGTCTATATATTGGGGCTTGGGGTTGCTTGTTTTTTTTTTTTCGTCTATGGGGTGAATTTGAATCAACAAGCTATTGAAGAAAGTTTACTTCTTTCCATTGTGGTGTCTTTTTTTACAAGATTCGATTTGTTACGATGAACAGATTATTCAATGTTTGGCAGATATAGGAAAATAAAAAAAAAAAAAAAAAACGGAAACACAGACAAACGTCAATCATTGTTAAGGGATGATATTTATTCGGTATTTTTCTTGTTGGATTTGTTTTCTTTTCGGTTTTTTTTTTATATAGGGGTAAGGGGAGGATGAGCTTATTTTGCAATTGATTAAATAGAATTTTTTGTTTATAGCAGTAAAATGTGAATTTTGAATTGATGGTGTTTGTTCATGTAGTTGACGTAGAATAATTGTTTTAGAGTAATTTGGCGGTGCATTTGATTTATTCGAATTGGATAAGAAAATCTATGGAAATTTTGTTATTTATTAATTTAAATGATTTTTTTTTTAAAAAAAAGGTTTTGTTGAATCTACGATTTTTTTTTAATTCAACAGAGAGAAGTTTGCTTCATTTTTTGTAATATAATGTCAATTTTGAATTTTGTTTGTATAATTGCTTATACTTTAACCCTCTAACTCCCCTAATTTCAATAATTAGAAGCCACTTTTTTCGATTCACTTTCAACTGTTGCAATACCAAAACAAAACACAGAACTAGACTGGACGCTAGCGATTGCTTCAAATTTTAAATAACTCTGTGAATTCAACAGAATTTCGCAAAGAATTAAATTTAAAAAAATTGGTAATGTGACGGTGTTGGTGAAGCATTTTTGGGTTTTTTTCCAAAATAGAGTGTGATTCAAAAAGATGCATAAGATTAGATGTTTTAGAGAAGAAAAAAACATTAGTTTGCGAAAAGTTGAGCCGCTCTTTTTGATTGAAAACTCAAAATTTTGACATTCAAACTTTAATTCAATTAAAATCAATTATCAATTACATGTATTCACGGAAAATCCTCTCATTCAATATGTCCATGTATTTATATAAGTATAAGGACAAATATGCTTCCTACAGTTGTTATACACGTATACACATGTAGTGTAGGATATACTAAAGATATACATACATACATATACATAATATATACGATTATACTTTTATGCCACCCCCGTGGCGATCTTGTTTCGACCACCAAGTAAAATTGCTAAGCAACCCGAATTCGTTTTTACATCAAAAGATAGAAAAGGGTTTGGGCGCCAGTTCATATAAAATATAACGATTGGTACATGGAATGGGATTGAGGATTGGGATAACATTACCGCGCGCACAGAAATGAAAATTCGTATAAAACACTATAATATGCTGTACTGAAGGCGGGGGTGGGAGTGGGGGTGGGGTGGAAGGGGTAAACCATTACAATTTTCCTGATCTCCATTTTATCGTTTGATAATATGTATGGTCTCGTATCTCTCTCTCACTATAAAATTAAATTAAGGTTCCCAGTTTTCCAGTCGTAGAGATGTGGATATTGTATATGAACAGAGAAATAATATAATATTTTTAGCTCAAAAACGGATATCTGGTTGTCAAAAAGAATAATAAGCTGAAATGATTTTCGTTTGAACTCATGTGAGTGAATTTATTGCAAAGTTCTTCTGTATATTACGTTTGGAACATACAAATTGGAAACAATTTCTGTAATTGAGTCTCATCGCATAATATCTGCCACCCCTTTAGGGTTTCCGTATCAAATATAACACATATGTATACATATGTCTATTATATTATGATGAATTGAAATAAATTAATTTTTTTTTTTTCAATTCTCAAAATAACTAAAAATTAATTAAATCAAATATTCAATTTATTCAATTAAATGAACTAAAAACTATCAAAATCGAAAACAAAATAACAACAACAAATATTATTTTATTTTATCTACTAAATACATTATTTGCATTGTCTCCACACAAAATAGCCACCACCAGTGTCCATTCCCATATGAAAACTTTTGTTTCATTTTCTGTATAGGTACAAGAACAACCCCCCCTCTCCCCAACGGTGTGTTTAAACTTAAACTGAACAACCAAATAATATTAGAATTCCATCTACTACTCTCTTTGCTTTATTATACGTTAATATTTACTAATATACAGTAGTAGTAGATGGCTTTTCTTCATTCCATACACCTCTACTACAAAATATCTCATTCCAAATATTTTAATAGATGGACTTTGTGTATCGAATGATTCGGTATGGTGTGTGCACAATGTATACGTATTATATACAATATATAAAGTCCAGAGAGTTTTTGGGAGTTTAAAAAGAAGATATGATGGTCCATAAATGTGTTGTGTATTATACATATAAATATAGTGGAGGAGAGTCCACCTAGTACTAGCAGTGTTGACCAACTCTATTTTATTTGAACAAAAATAGATGAAGCGTGCTCAAAATGATACGGGTTGGTTGTATATTAGCTGAAATAAGTTGTACTTGAAAGGCAATAGTTGAAATTGTTTGGCCGAATGAGGGGTTGATTTGGTTTTACAGATAGACTAAAGTTATTTAGACATGAATGAATATATATGGATGGAAATTGAAAGTTAAATATAAATGTTAGCAATGTAATTAAGAATTCTTTTAATTAATTCTAACTAAATTTATGTTTTGTTTTTTTTTTTTTAATTTTGGAAAATTTGTGATTTAAGTTCCATTCAAAATTTGTTATAGGTAGACGAAAGTGTAAAAATAAATTGAAACCCTCTGTACCTGAAAAATTCTCATACTTAAGATTGACTTAGTACATTTTACCGACATAAATGTACTTAATAGTTATTTTCTGGTGACTAATACAATCAACAAACATCTAAATATAATATGAGAGAGGAAAAAAAAAATGTTTTTATATATTTTCAACAAGGCAATTGCACCTGCCAAGTTCATTCAACCGATTTTGCATGACATTTTCAAAACGTTAATTTCCATCAATTGTCTCTTCACATAAAATATTTATGTACAATAATGAAAAGCGAACTATGATACAACAAAGTAGCGATCTTTGCCTGTTGTAATTGTTATTGCACATTGGTGATTACATTTATTTGTCTATGATGTGTGATAAGCGTTTGAAGTAGTTATGCTATGCCTATGTTACTTTTCAATTGTAAGTGAAAATAAAAAAATACTTAATTGTCAGATATGTACATAACCCCTTTAAAGTTTTTTATTATTTAATTTTTCTTTACTACATACTTAATATTGAAGGCCATTTAATTTTTTTTTTATAACAAATTTATTTATTTATTTAAAATATTTTGTTTAGAGTCTAAAAAGTTCTTCGAATATTTTTGAACGAAAAGGGTTAAGGTTTAAAATAAGATTGGACGGCTATAGCAGTGATGACATAAATAAGGTTAATAATGGTTAAAAATGTATTTACCAATATTTTTCACAAAGTAGATATTTGTAGTTATCCATGACCCTTAATAAGATTAGACGGCTATTTCAGTGATAACATAAATATTGTTAATAATGATTAAAAATGTATTTACCAATATTTTTAACAAAGTAGATATTTATAGTTATCTATGACCGTCATTAAAAATAGACGGTTGTAGCAGTGATGACATAAATAAAGTTAATAATGATTAAGAACGAAATTACCAATATTTTTTACAAAGTAGATAGTAGAAGTTATCTCTGGCCGTCATTAAGATTTGACGGGTATAGCAGTGATGACATAAATAAGATTAATAATGGTTAAAGTAAATATTAGTATAGTCTATGATCGTTATTCTATAGTCGTTATTATATTACTTTAGAACAGTCATACAGCCAGAAAATTTGGTGAACACGTTAAGAAGCGCAGACAATTTTTGTCATGGGAACTGTCGATGTTTAACTAATTTCTTTCGACTATTAAAACAGTTGTTTGCCAATAAATTATTACCACTAAAAGTTTTTCGTTTGATTTCTAACCTCTAGTAAATTAACAATATGCACTGCATATGCAATCAAAATTTAACATTTTCTGTGGAATTTTATTAAAAAATAAGTCCATTTTACTACCATTTTTCATAATGGTAACAATTCATTGGCGGCTAACTGTAGATTCTTTTATTTTACATAATTGTTGTAATTGCTTTTCTAACAAATAATAGTCTTACATTGTAGTGAGACACTTTAGATACACTGAAGCATTTTAAATGTTTCTAAATAAAATTCTATCCGACAACGTTGTCTGCGTCAATGTCAACTTTTCTAGGATGTTTTTTCCCCAAGAAATTATATACTTATTTTTCTATCCCAAATTTTAACCTTAAAAACCTTAAAAAAAGGAACATTTCCAATTTCAACCTAATTGATTGACATTTTAAATTATATATATAATGTATACATATGTATGTATATACATATATATGTATATATACCTATATATTAGGTTTTTCGCCTTTTTACATTATCCAAATTCATTTGAATTATCTCTAAAAAGAACAAAATAAAAATGAATAAAAAAAAAATCGTATAAGTCTCCCCATTAACAGTCAGACATTTTGCTATTATCCAAAGTGGTTTTCCCTTATATATTTCGAAATAGCAATTTCGATGGTATTCCTAATAATAGCTGTTTTACATTAATATACATACATATATACCTTATGGCTATATAGATAGATGTATGTAGATATGTATGTATATCCATATTTTTCTTTTCACATACAAAACTCCTCTCCACCGAACGACACGGGTGTGGGGGCTGTGGATACAGTATGAAGATGGGCAAATAAATGTCTATATCACAACCCACAATCAACGTGTATGGGAGGGAGGGGGTTTTTCGTACCCCTTTTTCTTTTCAATAATCACCTGGCGTTTTTTTTTTTTTTTCTCCACTCAACCCATTCAAAGCAATCTCGCGATTATCCTTTTGCTATTTTTAGTCTGTTTTCTTCTTGCATCATCAGATCCGCGCGCCCCCTGATGGTATATAAAAACGATGTCGGATCATTTTTGGAGGATGAGAGATGTGGATGTAATGTTGGTATAGAGATCTCTCTATGTATGTATACTCTATCCTACAGAGGAGTAATGCGATGATGCACGGGTTGGTAACATGAATGTAATATAGGTTTGTGCAAAACCCCAAGGGGGTGTTAAATGCTAAAATGACGTCCGCCACCCGTTTGAATGCACCTCAGTTTAATATAGCAGAAAAAAAAAAACAAAAAACAAAAAAGAAAAAAAGTATAATGTGGCAAAATACAACAACAAATGAAAAGGGGTTAAAAATTATGTATTGAAAGAAATACAAATTTTTAATATAGGTATTTCACCATTATAAAATAAGAAAAATATTTAACAACAACAAAATGTGAACAGGAAGTGAAAAAATTATTTTCTTTAAGGGTGGCAAATGTTACAATTTTACCCAATGTACAAGTAAATATCGTGTAGGTGTGGACATTATTTACCAATATACTTACGTGTGATAAATTAAAAGCTCATCAAATAACATAAAAGAAATGTCTAATCAATAATAAATGAGTTATTTGGAATATAATTGTAATTAAAGGCAAATCATTAACAATCTTACCAATCGACTTAATACAGAAATTAAATATTAATGTGACGTAAGTATTTACCTCATTGAATAATTAATTGTGTGGGTGTGTGTGTGTGAACAAGATACTTAGAATGAAGCATGATGCCATGCCGCGACACTCAATTCTTCGATTGTGTGAAATTCGCCTATTTTATATTATTTATTATTTAGTCGCAAACGAACTTTCAGACGGGAAGGATATAGTCGCTTGCGCAACAACATTGAGAGAAAAATAACACCCTAGAGAGAGATAATCAGATGATGTAGGGGATACCAGAGAAGAGATAAAACCCAAGGAAGTAATGTCGCTGTGTTTTACTCTAATAAGAAATGGCGGCATAGCGCCAGTGGTCCACACAAAAA
>JANSTT010019152.1:0-12094 GCA_026745375.1 Platyura marginata | reverse complement strand
ATGCAAGTGGTAACGCTATGGACCCTAGAGGGTCTATGCGAGGCGCAAAGGTCGCCGCCACTACTAACTAACTAACTTGGGGCTGAAGTTGACTTAACCAATGATAATATCATAAGAAATTTTAAAAAAAAAGCGTATCCAGTTTCGATACAGGACATATTTTGGATTTTGCAAACTGATGGGATCAACAATTTTAAATCACAACCTGAATGAAGTGTTGCCACAGATCTACATATGGTTTTGAGACATGGTTTATGACCAAAGACCAGAAACGACACAATTGATCACCTTTGAACGTAGGATTTTTCTAAACGTTTCTAGACCTATACAAGGATCTGATTGACTCTGAACAACGACGTACAAGTATAGACATTTGAAAGTTCATAAAAATTGGCCAACTCAGATCAGATCATGTTATCAGGATGGATGCTAACAGAGCTCCTAAGCTAAGGCTCATATTCAATCCAGAAAGGAATAAGGTAGTATACAAAGAAGGTGATTGAACAGAGATGCCATGAATCGTATAGGAATCGCCAACTGGAGAAGTGTGAAGCTCTGGACCGAACCATTTTGAGGCGTAACCATTAGGAGCATGTTATATAAAATTCTCTATAGAAAAGATTTTTCACGCTTGCTGAAATCAATAAAACACCTTTATAAATGTATGTATGCAGATGGAATTTTCGTTTTAACTAAAAAACCATTAAGGGTTAAATTAAAACAATATAAGAACAAAAGAATAAAATGAAAAACAACATTTTAAATGGCAAAGAATTTGTTGCTTGATTTGCTTTTTTTTACAAAAACAATTTTCCGATAATACCTCCAATAATTATGTACATAAATTTGAACAAAAAATGTCTTCTTTGAAATTTACAAACGAAGTAAAAAAAAAAAATAAATAAATTTACCACTACTTACATCCCCTTATGCCTTATCCATACGATATTGATGAAAGAAATGTTTTGTAAAAAATTTATACTCAATAAAAAAACAAATAAATTTTTCTCATGGAATAAATGTTTTATTTACCCTTATTCCCTAAAAAATCAATAGCATAAAAAAAATGTTTTGTTTTATTTTACCGGAATAATTTCCAATTGATTGAATTAATCCTCTGTAATTTGAAAGTTTGAAATGATGAGTAGATACATTTTCTTTTATGTGTGTTGAATTTTTATAGCATGAAAATATACCAATCCATACATATACATACATAGATGGATTTAAATACATTTTTTTGCTTTAGTAAAATGAATAAAAATGGGAAAAATGAAAAAAAAAATCATTCCTCGATTTTATCTCAATTTTTGTTTAAATTCAATAGAGAAATACTGATGAAAAACTACCCTTAAACCTATTGAATATGTACGATATAGATATTCGTATTATAAAAATGAAAAAAAAAATTTACATAACTCTGGCTCTAATTGGGTACTTATTAATATATTTTTTGAAGTCATTTTTCGCTCCTAATCTTCTATAATGACATGTCATGTCATATTTCTATTGAAATTACTTGAAACAGGCTTATTCAAAAAGAAAACACAAGTATCTCAGTCGATCACAGTGCCACAGCTTCACAAACGAACATAAAATATGTCGATAAATGTCATGAGTATTTTTCACACATCAGTAATTTGGTTAAAATTACTAAATAAATGACTCACAATAAAAAAAAAAAACTTTTTAACAACTTTTTACTAGACATTTTTCCATTGCATCTATAATGAGATAAAATGTAAAGAAAAAGTAGAAAATTATGTTTGAACAGAGAAGTTGTCTATATTTAGTCTTTTTTACTATAAATGACTAAGTAAGTAGGTATATGACTATTTTACCTATTTTGAAATAATTTTTTTGGTTTTTGTCCATTTTGTTATTTTTTCATTAAATTTTCACTGTAAATGAATATTTTGACTATAAGTGACTATTTTGGCTATAAATGACTATTTTAGTATTTATTGAAAATAGGAAAATTACAGCGGGTAGTCTAGTGAAACTTTTTGAAATATTCGATTTTCGAAAAAAATCATTTTCTTGTAGAAAATTAGAATTGTTGTAGAAATACAGTAGAAACCATTATTTACATCGCTGATTGAAGGTAGTAGGCTATTTTTTTCGTTTTCGTTGACATGATTTAGAAAAAAAACTATTACACCGATCACATATGGTCAAATTTTTATGGTTTATTCTATACAAGGATGTCAATCACCAGTAGTAGCGAAGCACTTAATTGAAAAATGAATTTTTCTTATTTAAAAAAGGCAACTTTAAGTAATTATTTTTAAATTTAAAATGATCCATCATTTTCCTGCAAATATTTTTCATTTTACCTAAAACAAATATTAAATTTCTAGCTATTTTAGTAGGTATTTCATTTTTTTTACTGAGTATTTTTGTGTCAATTTCAGTATAGTGACTATTTAAGATATCTAGTTTTAATTTTTTTTTTGCAACCATTTTTGGATAACAATTGAATAACACGAAATAATGTCCCTAAAAAATTGTATGTCACTACTATGCGAACATATCATTCTTAAGCCAGTTCTAGCAAAAATGATTTCTTATTTCTCGAGAACAAGTAGATATCGGTATACTCGGTTTTCTTAAAAATTAGATTTTTTTTACAGGCTTATTAGCTCTCTTATTTTTTAAAACAGAATGGGGGAAGAAAAATATCGATCGGTCAATTATGTTCGTAGTTCAAAAAGAAAACTGATCAGGCTAGAAATTTTTCCGTTTTGTATTTAATATTTCCTGGTTAGAAATTAGAGAAATTGTTGAGATACAGGGTGTTTCATATTTTATCATTTGTTTCTTTAGAAAACCCTTAATAATATCCGTTTATTCGTAAACCTACGTTCAAGTAATTTTTGGTTTTGGAACTGTAAAATTTTGCGAATTTTATTTTCTTTAAAATCAATACTTATACCAATTTTGAAAAAAAAGGTCTACCATTTTGATCTTTGAAGCCGGTTATTTGAGATTCAAAAAATAGATATTAACAAAATCATCTACATATAGGTACATTGGTACATAATACGATGGTATAAATTAAATTGAGGCTTTCACCGATTCACTGGGAAAATCATAAAAAAAAAATCAAAAATTATCAACAAAAAAAAAACACTGCAAACATCTGTCATCTATCAGGCGTTAAATTTAAATTTTTAAGCGTAACAATTGTCACAATGACTGAAGAAGGTAATTAGAAAATTGATTATCTTATAATCATGAGAATTTATTTGATTTTTATTGTTTTATTGGTTTTTGGACTACATAAAACTAATATAATAAATGATTACAGGGTAACGTTAAAATATATAACTATCCGAGAAGATTTTTATCCAGAAAAACCAATTTCTTAGTATAATTTTGTTGAGCTTCTGTCATACTAAATAATGACATCAATTTGTCATTGCAAATACATAAGGCAACATTAGGCTCATCTCTCTTTTCAAAATGAATTACTACCGAAGGAAGCCAAATTTAACCTCATTTACTGATGCTATTTATATACATAAATACTGTGTCATCAATCTTGTTTATACATATCAACTCGTTACTTGTACAATTGGAGATAAATTTAATAAACACTTTCTTGTTCCCACTTGGTCGATATAAAAACAACATAACATTCCAATGTATATATAAAATGTTGGATATTATGTTTATGCATTGTGTAAGTTTATAATAAAAAAAAAAACTAATAAAAAAAACTTAATCGTAATTATTTGCAGCTGTCTTCTCGGTATATGCTCAGTTTCAATTCTGTAAAATCATAAACATAAACAATAACTGTACCGCAATCAATTATACTTAAATTGTTCCACGGTCTGAACCGTCCAATGAACTTTTATTGTTATTTGGTACAACGACACCTAATGGTTGATTTAATGAAAATAGGTTGACACTACTTGATTAAATTGCAAATCACATACCCATTCACAAGGCGCACGCAAACCAAAAAATTACCTGTGATAATTCAGGATCATCTCGTATTTTATCCAACAATGAAGTGGTTGCCACTGATAAACTTGTCGTTAATGACAATAACATCAACTGAAATAGCACCCCCATTGTAATCCAATTATCTGCACCAAATCCACACTTAATTGACCCCACAACACTACAAAAGTAATCCAACACAAAAGTATCTTATATAAATTTTTTTTTTCACCTTCACACTATATATTTGAAAATTATGTAATTCCCTAACCACCAATGAAGAAAAAAAAAATTTTCACCCACCGTATGTCCTTGACAGGATATTAAGAAAGCGCGATCACTGTATGTATTCCAAAGAGTTCAATACAGTAGTATAGTTCGCGGAGTACTGAACACAAATATCAAATAATATCGGACGAGAGCCATTGCAGACGCCATGCGAATGTTATGTAGAAGTCAGAGAAGTTTGAGGGGCACTGGAAATATTGTACGAAGAGAATATCCATACATTTATTTTGTGTGTACGCTATATGGAAAGTTTGTGGAACTTGTTTTGAGAGACAATAAATAGGGGAAGTACACTGTAGGTAGATGAATACTATATTATGGAGAGGTAATTTTTCTGAGAATTGGTATGTTTGGAAATGCATTAATTGAACAATTTATTGCATATTTTTGGTATATAATTTTACCTATGTATTATGCACCCATTACATTAAAATCGCTGAAGCTATGTTTGATGTTGTTTTCATAATAATTCAAATGTGTACACACACAAAAAAATTTGGGTAAAGTCTACAAAAAGGACTTTATTAAAATAAATTTATTGAATCTAAGAAATTATATTTTTAAAAAAAAGATCGATTAATTTTTTCAACAGTTAATTCATCTTTTTTTTTAAGAATATGATTGTGTAAAATTTAGGAAATCAGCTTCTTTTTATTTTTTCAATGAAATGTATAAAATAACTAATATAACGTTATAGAATCTAAGAAATTATTTTATTATATTCAGGCTTTTAATTCAGTATTTATTAGAAATTAACAAACTACATACTTTATAAAATTTACAATTTAAATATTCTATTTGCGGAATATAAACAAAATCTTTATTAATTTAACGAAATAATTTATTGATTTAACCCATTTTTTTTAGTGTATTATTAAAGAATAAATTTTAATAAAAATAAAAAAATTAAAATAAGAAATAAAATTTACTATTCTTCAGTTCTGGAACTATTTAGCAAAGAGTTCAATTTTTGTATTTTCTTTTATAGTTTTTCGATTTATTTAAAAAAGAATTTATTAAATAGTTGACCATATTGGCTACCGGAAATAATTCTTTTCGATATAACGTAAATCGTACCTAAGGTAAATTGTCCATGGGAATGGAAAATTATTTTTCTCAACGCACGGTTCAGTTCTGTTCACACCACGTCAGTAATCCGGTCTTCTTTCTTTGCACATGGTATCACCATTTACAAACTAAACGAATTTGTTCAATTCAAAACTTTGTTTTAATTTGTGTTTTTTTGTAAGTGTAGATTTACTACAGTTATTCTGAATTTACACCGCAATAAATAGCATAATTTGTATTTATGTGCAGGTATATGAAATTCAAATATGTAGATGATATTCATGACAATATTTAAGCAAAACATATCATCACAAAAAAAAATCTTCCTTTAAAAAATATTTAAATTAAGAAAAGTATAAAAAGACAACGTTTATAAATGACCTTCATTAATAATTTCCGAAATTAAATCAAAAGTTCTATAACAAATCGGTTTTTTTCTTTCTTCATTCTTTTATTCGTCTATGATAAATAGAAGTATTAAGGGTAAAATTCTTTAATACTCGTACATACACTGATCCATATTTTATTAGGTTTATTTAAGTAATTTAAGTTTAAGTGCTTATTATACGAACCAATCTAATAATTTACCCATGCCTCCCTGTGGAGTAAAAAAGGTTAATGATAATGATTCACCATAAATTAAAAATGCAAAATGAAAAACAGTTTTCTACGTTTATATATATGGTAAAAATATTTCATATTTTATAATGCCTGTAATTATTAAATCGAAACAAAAATGTTTTAAGAACATTCAGTCGTACGCTACATAAATTGTATGAAAATCTGAAGGTAGGTACAAATAAATATAGGAATTGAGACAATTAAAATAAATTCTGATAAAATTCGAAGGTAATAAAATACTTTTTGATAACATAATGTTTCGGGCTATTTAATAGCAATTTTTTTTTAATTTAGACCAAATTTTCGAAAACAGATTTTAACAGCAAAAATGTGTCATGTTGGTACGAGTACGTATAAAATATTTTTCAAAATTTATTGTCTTCTAATTTTTCATCCATTCTCTAACCAAATGTAAACTCATCAACAAAAAAAAATCCAACTCTAAATTGGATCTTTACCTATATTAAATGATCACACGGCCCTTTGAAAGTCGCCTGCAAAGCAATTGAGAATTTCTTTCCATTAAAATTCTGATTTTGTTTTTAATTTCTTGGAAAAAAAATTAATTGACACCCCTTTGCTCATTATCATCATTTTTTCGATATTTTGTTAGAAAATTGAAAAAAATTTATTAGGCAAAAATGATTGGAAATTAAATTTAGCATCAACAATATATTTTAGTGTTTTGGTCTAATTTCATTATTAAGAACAGCAATTCCAATTATTCAAAATTTCATCAGACATTTGCATAGAAAAAATAAAAATCCATCAGTCGTTTTTTTTTTTTTGTTATTTAAGAGAAATCATTCGGTAGGTCACTCAGTTTAGCTACCCCTGCTATTAGATTATGGTTTTCCACGAAACGTTATTCGATTCTTTGATAAAAAGACATACAAAAAGATATTTTATTAGTAAATCGAATTAATGATTGGAAAATATATTTTTATATCGTTGGTATCTATATAGAACAAATTATCTTAATCGTTCAAAAAAAAAGTTCTCAAAATAAAATTACAGAAAAAAAGTTATTTTTGTACTTTAAATGGTAGTAGGGACGTATTACTATAATTTGTTATAATCATCAAGGTATAAATATAAAAATAGTATGCCAAAAGTTTTAATTTTCCACAACAAGAACGGCAACACCTCCACCATACAGGTCATTGCCGATGTTGCTCTATAATCCTGCTAAATAATAGCTGGACCATTTATTAAAGGTTTCATACTATAAAGCCAAAATTATTTTCCCCAGGTACAAAGTTTATCGTATTAATTACATATATATGGGCAGGTAATTGCTTCTGCTTATTAGTGTGTTTAAGGCATCTTAAAGTTTTCAGCAGCAATTAACTTGTACGGTACGTATAGAGTAAATTCCGAAATATGAGTTTTGGGAACTTTCGTTTAGTGTTTAACCTATAGGTAACATTTATATATTTATACCGTACCTCTAGTACCTACCCAACATACATACATACATACATGTGTGTACTAACAGAACATAATGATCCATTTACATATATGTATACAGATTGTATAAGGATTGGGGGAATCGTAAAACCAAAAATGGTTAGTACAGATAATCAGATTTTGCTTGATATAATTTTCAATTCAATGTTGTAAGTGCTTTTTGTACTTTAAGTGGCAATCTCCTCTCTCTCTCTCTTTATCTCTCTTTGAAGTTTAAATTTTAATTAATTATTTAATAAGTTGCTGACTATATATAATTATCAAAAAGGTGTTTAAGCGTTTAGTTTCGTTCAATATATGAGATTAAGACAATTTGAAAATATAATTAATAATTTTATGTTAATTGATGCCTTTAGGAAATTTTTCTTTTATAGGAAATTAAAAATATTATATTTAAGGGACCTCCCCTATTTTTGTGTTATCACGTGTACAATTTATAAATATTTAAATTTATGTGTAAAGAATTTTTTAAATATTTAAAAATTTAAATTAATTTTTTTTATCTGTTCAATTAAATTATTTTTTACATTAAAAATATTGCACAACTTATTTAACTTATATTTTTACCAAAAAGCTTTTCTCTTCAAAATAACCCCCAACTGATCAAAATCGACTAAGCCGTTTAGGATTTATGATTTTTTTGAAGTACAAACTACACGGCCATTTTAAAAACTAAGACTTCTTACTAACTTATAATAATAAATCAAACATAAATATGAATTAATCATTAGTATTACTATAATTGATTTCCCTAAAATGGCCAGCTCAACCAGAGACGTTTTTCTTATTAACCGATTTTTGACAAATTATACTACTTATAAGTACAGCCGATTTTAAAATTATCAGTTGGCAACATTGCATAATTCAAATTATAATTACTTTTAATTCATACCTCATACGTCATAATACTCAGTTAAATCATACCTACCTACCAGCGACGTCCGGTTCTCGGATTCAATGAATCCGTTGTAAATCAAAAGTAAAACATTTTTGTCGTAATGGAAAATTCGCCCATCTGTTTTTTTTTATTTTCACAAATTTTGAAATAGTCACTAGAACATAATCGCCTAAAGTTATGCAATGATATACTTTGTGCTAAGTTATACGACAGATTCAATTCGCATGTTTTCAGCAAAAGTGATAATAGATTTTCTATAAATGGGTTAATATGCGTATAGGAGAGGTTTTACTTTGATAGATTCAATTCCGTTGGTTGAATCATTGGGTTGAATGGAATTGTTTGCTTAGTAGGGCTCATTTTCAGCGAAAGAGATAGGTAGCTAATAGAATTTCTATATATGTTGTTAATATATGCGTATAGCAAAAAATTTACTTGGATAGATTCAATTCCATTGGTTGAATATATGAAATTGTTTGTTTGGTAAGGAGTTGTGCGCGTGGTAAATATTTGTATTTTGTCTGAGTTAATGGATAACCTACTCATATTTTACTTTTGAATCCCTATCACAAATTTTCACGCGACGTCACTGCTACCTAGATGTATGTAGTATAAAAATAATAAATAAAAATAAAAAAAAATTTATCAAAAGAGGATTTTTGTAAAAATAAGTAAGTGTAGGTACGGAATAAAATCCACTCAATCACTAAATCTCCTGTTCCACTTTAAATGCGTATATAATTCCGAATTTATTTCTTATTTTGCGAAAATATGCAAAAAGGTCTTTTTTTGAAATCCGCTTCCAACTTTGAGTTTTATGACAAATTTATACTTTGTGGATTTTATGTGCACGCGTAGATTGTAGTATTTTATGAGCTATATGGAGCACATAAAATATATGCGAAAAAAATTGGTAGTTGTCACATAACTTTCAAAAAACCGTAATATTTGAATATTTACCGTAATTTTTTGTTGTTGGGCTTTTCCTTGCACGACTACTAGACGTACAAATCATATTTCACAACAACAACAACAAAAATGTCCGATAAAAGCTTCAAGGAATATATAAATTTTAATCTCGATTGTATTGTGTTCACATCAGCACATATACATATTATATATATATAATGTCATATTTGTGAAGGTATTTTATATAATGCAAAATCAATTTTCTATTTTCCATTGCGGTTATTTTGAAAATTAAATTTTCGAAATGCCTTTGAAAAGCTTTAGGTTTTCTATTGTCTGTCCAAAATTAATGACATCGTCATTAATCCACGCGAAATACAAATTTATGGCAAAACAAAAGCCACATTAATGAAGTGAATTATATTTGTGAAATGACTGACAAAGAGTTAAGAGAGGCGGTTTATTATTTCTTCTTTGGTTTTTGATATGATGCCTGCTTATTGTTAACGGCAGTCAGATTATTATATTATTATTGTATGGGATATGGCATATGAATTGCTCAAATATGCATATGATATAACGAAAATACGTATGACGTTTATTTTGTGTATTATCACTACGTAATTGATGCATAATTATTATTATTGAAAACAATTGCAACGAAAATTGTATAGAAATGGTTGAAAATGTTAAAAACTTGAACAAATAGTATGGCAACCATACAGTAAAATTATAGACAGGTTTTATACTCATCATTTGTTCAAGCTAAATATTTTTACATACTAAGGCAGAAGCATTTAATTTAAGAAGATTTACATTTTTGTATAATTTCAAAATCGTTCATCGGGTAGATCGTATGAATCTGAAATTTTCTAAAAAAAAATAATGGAAGTAGGTACTCATTCCTATATATACCGGGAGAATTCATGCCTGCTACATATGTACATATTTATATTACATTTGTTTCGATTTTTAATTTAATTAAAAAATACTATAAAATACTAATAAATACAATAAAATACTATAAAATAGAATAAAGCTATATTTAGGCTTTTCGACCGAAGTCATGCATTGAATATTTTATGTATTTTTGATATTTTGTCATTATTTTCATTACACTTTACTAATATCCCTTCTTCTTAAATTCACTAAATCAAACTATAAATCACATAATTCTGGGACGTCCCCTCTATAGCGAGCATCCTTGGGAATTTCACTTTAATTGGTAAATCAAAAATGGAAAAGAAAAAAAACATTTCTCATAGTTTTACTTTTGGTATTTCTCCATCTTAACCTAGTTAAGTAACTTTAAACGAAATTAATAGAATTTTTAACCCATAGCAATATGATGCGGTTTAAATTCAGAAACTATTCAAGTTTTTGATTACTTTTCTCAGAAAATTCTTCTCCTTGTTATAGCATTGAGCAATGTAAAGCAAATTCTTTAGGTTTTAGGTAAGGTAAATTCTTTAGGTTTTAAGGACATTTTAAATATTGAAAATTTTATATTTAGAATATAAGGAAGTGCGTTAAAATTAATATATTAGTAGGTGAGGAAAGGTATACATATCTTGCCTACGGGTATTCCGTATCATCTTATTTAATTACCAAATTAAGAATGGTCGAAAATGTTCGTCGTTAAACATGCGTATATCCTAATAATTTATGTAAGTATTTATGTATGTGTGGTAGGTAAAAGTATACGAAAAAAAAATTTATCTTAAATCAATATAATTATATAAGGTAGGTTGTATATATAGAGAGGTATACTTAATATTCCTACTTCCATACAACTTATCCAATGTATATTTTGTTATCCCTTCAAGCGTCAGGAAATGCCATTAATAAATAAAACATAAATACATTGTTTCAGATTTCACTTTCATATACCAAACATTCCATTTAGTATTTACTGTTATAGGATTTTCGATGCTCACGTGATATAATGCCAGATTTTCACCAATTAACACAGGTGCTTATTATTTAATCAACCGATTTCGACTCACGAAATAAGAAAGTTATCGAAAATTCCTACCCCCTATAATTGAACTACTTTTTTTTATATATAACGTAAGTGCTTGATTTATGTGGTAACGTGTTACAGCTGTGATATATTAAATCAATTAGCTGGAAAACCAATGTGAAAATGGTCTTTAAGAGTTCAATAACATTTTCAGAGAGGGAAACTAATTTTGTTTTAGTTTCAGTTCATTGGTTTTACCCCAGTTATATGTTCAGTGAATCAATGTATGGAATACCCATTTTTATTGCTTTTACTTTTTCTTTTTTTTTTTTATGTACCGTGGAATGGTGGTGAATGCTGGATGAGGTGGATGACTGCCGTTCGGTAACAGATTTTTCTAAAGCTATACTTTGTATCAGTGTTTTAAAGTTCTACTCAATTAACTGTTTTCTCCCCAAAAAAAAAAAAAAAAAAAACCAAGAAAAAAAAGACGAATAGAAAGTATTTTTCTTCAAAGTTTCGGTAATTTATTAGCAGTCATTTTTTTTTTGTTGTTGTTGCCTTGAAGTAAATTATTTCCAAATTTGGCTCAAAATTAGAATATTCAAGTGGGTATATCAACGCTATTTTAAGAAGAATTTGAATGATTTTTTTTTTCATCTAATAAGATATTGTCAAATATAAATTCAATTGAACTCTTCAAATCTCGTTTAATTTATTCACCTTGGGCTTGCATTAATGTCGGTATGTACGTTTAATATATTTTATAACCTATGGTTTTAATAGTGATAACTGACAATACACAGTAACGTAGCGTGGATTTTATTTTTGCCTATAACTATTTTATTATAACTAAGATAATCTTACTTCAAGTAAAATTTTATTTCCAATCTTTCTTGTCTTATAAATTATTTTTGATTTTCTAA